>NQII01002166.1:205588-388763 GCA_002778355.1 Clitarchus hookeri
GAGGTGGCCGCGGTTGCACACTTGGCACTAGCCCCTCGACGTCGACGTCGTGACGGCCGGCGCTGGCACGAGCCGCGACACGCGTCGTCCTCCAACAAGGGCACGGCACAGCTCCCCGTCACCCTCCCGCGGCTTCGCTGTACTCATGCACGCCCGTCGGTCACCGGCCTCGACCCAGCGTCCCAACTATAGGCTGTTCACAGTAAAGTGAGCACTTTTGAGGCCCTCGTTAATATTTCCTTTCAGTCATTTTTTATCCTTTAACCACCTTTTTCAATAAATACTGCCGCGTAAGTAATAAACACAATGTGTATATTCCACCGCACTCAGAATTTAACGTCTAAGGCTAAAATAAAATATATTTATTGACTATTATTCCAAGTGAGAGGGCTTTCAAAAGTGCTCGCTTTACCGTGAATAGCCTGTAACTGTATATAGTCAGGGGCATGTGTTTTACGAATTGGCTCACAAGACCTTATTGTTAAGGGGTATCAGTCCCCGCCATCTTCGATTTATAAATATTCCACCATAACTTGCGTTTAAGTTGGTTTAAAGAAGAATTCCCAAGAGACAGAACAAGTAACAGCTTCAGATTTATCACGTTATGTTTTCACTGTCTTTATTAATTTTTAATTAGTAACATCTGGGAAGAGAGATGTTTTTTTTTCCTGTGGGCGACTACTCTAATTAAACTAACCACAGAAGTCAAGCAATGTCAACTTCAGAAAATGTACAAAAGAATGTCCTGTGTCATGTCGTTCCGTAAAATTCAATACAATATACCTAATGCTAGTTTTTGCGAAAATTATAAAAATCCAAGATGGATNTCATGTCGTTCCGTAAAATTCAATACAATATACCTAATGCTAGTTTTTGCGAAAATTATAAAAATCCAAGATGGAGGGGACTGATCTACCTTAAGAGCCGCCCAAATCTCTCTAAAAAAAAGGCTAATATTTTAGGACTTGTAATCCAAAGCACGTTAGTTCAGAACCACTTTCGAGAATGGCTGATCTTACCTGCCATGTGACTTAAGTGTCTGCTAGCGAATCAGGAACGTTCAGTTTTGGTGTAACTTGTTTCTAATTGCCCTAGTCAGGAAGGAAATGTCTTCTCACAAAGGCACGTAGCCAATAGACAAAGGAAATTTGTAAGTGTGCGCGTAAACAGTATATTGAAATCAAGCCTGCGCATAAATATTTTCCCAAAAAAATTCACGGTTACTTCAAAATTTTCTGAGGCCCTGCTTAAGTTCTACTTCCAGGATATTCCTCCGCCTCAGGAAAACAAAGCTTAACCTAATCTAGAAAATTTGTGCGCAAACTGGGTAATAATATTTTGCATAAAAACTATTTCTTACTAGACATTACTAACATACCTATTTCTGCCCGTTTTATTCATATTATTCATAAATAAACTATAATAATTTATAAATAAAATATAAGTAAAAGTTTAATTTATCCAAAAGTAAGGAATTTGTATGTAACACAAGTATATTTAACAATAAGTTTATGTAACACAAGTGTAACGCGCGTGTGATACACGCCATAGTCAGGAGACAACCAAGCACGCCATACATGTAGCGAGTTTCTAAACGTTTGATTAAAAAAGTGTGAAGAAACCACGAATAGACTATACACTATCTCAAATTTAGCCGTTTATGAAGTGTCCGAATTCATTAGGTAATTTAGGGTAACTGGGAATTTAGGGTGTAGGAATTCGAACGACACTGAGCAGAACTTGTAGTGCTCAATTTAGGAACAGAATTGCTGAATATTTCGATGTTCTGTNAAAAAAAAGGCTAATATTTTAGGACTTGTAATCCAAAGCACGTTAGTTCAGAACCACTTTCGAGAATGGCTGATCTTACCTGCCATGTGACTTAAGTGTCTGCTAGCGAATCAGGAACGTTCAGTTTTGGTGTAACTTGTTTCTAATTGCCCTAGTCAGGAAGGAAATGTCTTCTCACAAAGGCACGTAGCCAATAGACAAAGGAAATTTGTAAGTGTGCGCGTAAACAGTATATTGAAATCAAGCCTGCACATAAATATTTTCCCAAAAAAATTCACGGTTACTTCAAAATTTTCTGAGGCCCTGCTTAAGTTCTACTTCCAGGATATTCCTCCGCCTCAGGAAAACAAAGCTTAACCTAATCTAGAAAATTTGTGCGCAAACTGGGTAATAATATTTTGCATAAAAACTATTTCTTACTAGACATTACTAACATACCTATTTCTGCCCGTTTTATTCATATTATTCATAAATAAACTATAATAATTTATAAATAAAATATAAGTAAAAGTTTAATTTATCCAAAAGTAAGGAATTTGTATGTAACACAAGTATATTTAACAATAAGTTTATGTAACACAAGTGTAACGCGCGTGTGATACANGTAAGGAATTTGTATGTAACACAAGTATATTTAACAATAAGTTTATGTAACACAAGTGTAACGCGCGTGTGATACACGCCATAGTCAGGAGACAACCAAGCACGCCATACATGTAGTGCGTTTCTAAACGTTTGATTCAAAAAGTGTGAAGAAACCACGAATAGACTATACACTATCTCAAATTTAGCCGTTTATGAAGTGTCCGAATTCATTAGGTAATTTAGGGTAACTGGGAATTCGAACGACACTGAGCAGAACTTGTAGTGCTCAATTTAGGAACAGAATTGCTGAATATTTCGATGTTCTGTNGGAATTCGAACGACACTGAGCAGAACTTGTAGTGCTCAATTTAGGAACAGAATTGCTGAATATTTCGATGTTCTGTACTTAGGCTACGGAAAGAAAACGATGATTTACAAAAAACTGTCTATCGGAAAATTATAAAATAGTTTTATTTAATTCACTCCCTTAATAAAAAAATAATTTTATGAAGTTGTTATTTTTGTTACAAAAACTGTTAAAAATATTGTTTCCATCAGTAGCCTACAAATAAAACGAGTAACGAGCAATATTACGCATTTGTGATTCATCGTTATTATTGGAGATTATACAAGAAATAAAAATAATTTAAATTGGGAATATAGCAAACAAAGGCCGTCAGTATCGCTATCTCGAAATATCGATAATTTCGCAAATCTCGCAAAATGCATTATGTTCCTAAAATGCATATTGTATGGCGACAGAAATATTTTAATAACGGTAAGGTTCAGTGGCGTGTGCTGAACTGTTGCAAAGAAAGCCGGTGCTTGCTCACTACTGTACATCCTCGGTGCAGGCAGCAGGAACCAATAACCACTGTGGTGCCTAGGGAAACTGAATGCATTTCGACCTTACACACGTTTTGTGGCGTCAAATGCCGAACTACGTTGTAGTGGCAGGAAAGTGTAAACTAGCAAGCAACAGGGTACAGCACATGGCTAACGCCAGCTAACCTTGCAACAGTTCATCACACGCCACTGGTAAGGCTCCTATAAGCCATTCACGATAAAGTGAGAACATTTGAAAGCCTCTTCTTTTGGAATAATTATCAATAAATATGTTTTATTTTAGCCCTAGACGCAACTTCCAAGTGCGGTGGAATATACAAACGGTGTTTATTACTTACATGGCAATATTTATTTAAAAAGGTGGTTAAAGGATAAAAAATGGCTGAAAGGAAAAAGTAACTAGGGCCTCAAAAGTGCTCACTTTACTATGAACAGCCTATAGTTGGCAACGCTGGATTGCTGTTTGCTAAATTGTAATAGAGGGGGGAGGGAGAGAGGCGGGGCAGAGATGTGCAGTTGCAGATAAGCGGAGCGCTAATTACTAGCGCTCCTCCAACAGCCTCTAGCACCACGACTGCCGAGTGAAAAAAGAAGTTGGCAGGGGGAGGGGCAGACGCTTTTACGACTTCCGCGCGGCCGTGTTAACCATTTGTTGACTCCCCACAGATGAAAGGGCGCACCGACGCCACGCGGTTCGCAACCCATGGCGCTCAGGCCCAAGCTGCGGCCGGTCAGCAAGTTCACATCATAGAATTAAGATGACGTAAAGCGATTTACGTTATCTCCTCATGTCCCCATGATTGACTCACCCACCGCCAGTGCCGCTGTCAAAGTCGCGTGTTTTTTCATGTTTGAAATTTCAACACACACCTTTTTACATAAATTAATTCTTTGACAAACTTGAATATATTCCAACTGCATTAAAACTAAGTTAGAGGAAGTGGGCAATAATCTCTAAGTACTAACTTACATAAACGGTTTTCTGACGTCAGATGATATCCACGTTTGTTTTGATAGTGCTGTTGGCGAAAAATCCACCCAACGTTAAAACACAGAGAGTGGTTAGTGCGCGGCTAACAAACGCACTCTGCTGTATACTACGATTGGCACACACCCTACTACTGATGAGTCCGAATNTTCACACTACGATTGGCACACACCCTACTACTGATGAGTCCGAATAACAATCACAATAATACTAATTACCTTTATGTGCCTACGCTAACAAATATATTAAACCTAACGGAGGCAAATTCTATGGCCGAAGTCGCACATTTCGAGATTACATTCCTTTAGCATTTATGACTCTCTGTCCTACTGACGGGCAAGCGAAGACTTTAAATATTCCAATTAAATAAAAAACAAAACCAATACAGATCCAGGAATTTCGCGAGTTCAAGCGGTGCTAGGATGTATCTTAAGAACTCGTACTTTCTTTTTATTTTTGCGATTGAGCAACTCGTTTGCTGACACGCGCTACGAGACTGTGAGTCAGAAATGAACAAGATGTAGAAAGAGACAGAATGAATCTCGTAGAACCTAGTACACAGGACAAACTGCTTATCACGACGTCGCTTAGGGTGTATACATGACTGTCAAGTTTAGCCTTTTCGTCAAATGAACTCAAGAAATTTCCGTATTTAGAAACGTGTGAGGAATCTGGAAGGCATATAACACGAAACAGCGCCTCCATTCCACTGGAGTGAAGAAAAAATCACTTTGAGTAGGACCATTCGGGCGCAGTCGAATACGAAGGAAAGAATTTTGCGTGACCCACAAGAAGATGTCCCGAATATGTAAGCTAACTCTCTCTCTCTCTCTCTCTCTCTCTTTCTCTCTCTCTCTCTCTCTCTCCCTCTCTCTCTCTCTCTCTATATATATATGTGTGTGTGTGTGTGAGAGAGAGAGAGTGTGTGTGTGGGTAAGGCAATTCCGGGCTGTACGGTGGATGGGAAACATATTGTCAACATGATGTATGCAGTAAGACTGTTGTGGTGCCTAGAATGGGCAACATGCAAATTTCGCCAATATTGTTGAAAATGATACGAATACATTTGCATTTGCGTATGAAAATAAAAATTCGCCGTTTTTTGCATAAAAATTGGTTTTGAGAAAGTTACTGTAGTATTAAAACAGTAACTTTCGCGGGCGCTGTCACGTGGATGCGGAACGCTCTCTCATTGGTTTGACGTCACTAGTCATAAGCCGGCGGCCGGCTCCGGCACGTTGCAAACACGCAGCACTAAAATGGAACGCAATTGTGTGAAAGCGCAGTCAGACAATCTGCCACGAGTAGATACCGATGTGCTACTTGATTACTTTTATTCCCATTGTTTTGTTTGTGTAACTTGAAATAAGAGGTGTAAAATTACAAAGGTAAGAACGTGATCTTCGAAGTGACTATAGGCCTACATCACATGTTAAAACTTATTTGTTTGTACGTTTGATTGATTTACATATTATTATTATCATCTGTGTTTGTGTTTGCGATTGCTAAGATTCAAAGCAGGAAATTGCAATATGGAATAGTTATTACATTCACAAGAATAACATAATTGTAATGGCGGCGACTGCAGTGAGCGTACTGTGTTGTCGCGCGCCATGCTTGATGTGTGATAAATTAATTACATTAGTTAGAAATGAAACGTAATGTTGTGTTGAGAAAGAAGGTTACAAATATTTCCGGATTCTAAACCACTTATCAGTATTTAAAAAAACTTTTTTCTCTTTATAAATGTCAGATAACGAGCAGTATGGTGACAGTAGGCCTAAAGCTAGCACGCTAGTCTCTACCAGACACCGTAGAACTTCTCGAGGAGCTGTGGGCTGGTGGCGGGCAGAAAGCCGCGCTGCCAGCCGGCAAACCCGTATTTCCGCGTTCGACCTCGTATATAATCACTATTTTGAGGCCTCAAATATTGTGTTTAGAAAATAAAAAAATATTTAAAAAATAACTTGCTTAACATATTGTTTCTTATGTTTTGTGTACCTAACATACCTTTTATTATTCTGACGTCACGATAGCTGTGTCTGCTCTTTATTTTTAAACTGTAGGAACTGTACACATAAGCTGAAAATATAGATATGGTAGTTTGAGAAACACTAAATACCTGGGATTAGATTAAATACAGCGAAGAAAAATCCGTAATAAAAGCTTAAGAATTTGTTTTATTCTCAAAAGCTGTTTTCTTTCTGTTTATTTAAGGGACAGGGTTATGAAAGCAACACAGCTCACTTGCGTAAAAAGGCGTAGGCTAATTAGAGAATTTTGTGGGCCTCGTAATTTTTTGTAACGTCAATCTCAGTAACTTAGAAAAAAAGGGATGGGCAAATATGAAAGTAAGATCATCCTTGATAAACATTTCTAAAAACAGGAATTTTAGTTTTTTGAAAGTANGGCAAATATGAAAGTAAGATCATCCTTGATAAACATTTCTAAAAACAGGAATTTTAGTTTTTTGAAAGTAAAAATGAAGCTGCTATTTAACTTAAATTGTTAGGCTTATGAAAACTAACTAGAGAAAAATCAAAACAACTTAAATTTATTAGAAATNTGCTATTTAACTTAAATTGTTAGGCTTATGAAAACTAACTAGAGAAAAATCAAAACAACTTAAATTTATTAGAAATTACTATGTTTGAAAAATACTGTATAATATAAACCCAACGTTTTGCAAGAGGGATTCTTGAGCCCCACCCAAATAATTTAATGTTTAATTTTCCAGGATTAACATCTTGAAATGTTGTTATTTAGGCATACAATGTGAATATAGCCTTAATATGATAGCTGTGCTCTTGAAACGAATGTTAGAAGTAATTTTAAATTAATAAAATATATATATACCAAATTTTGTATGTTAGGCCTAACTTGGAATGTATAAGATTACAGAATGTAAAATTTACATTGTGTGGCAAAATTTTTTGTAAACATATTTATATGCCTTTACTATTTTTAAATACGTTAACATATATATATTTTTTTTTTTTGCTTACGTTTACATTACATACGAATTGCTAAACGCGTTGTGGTGCGTATTAAACAATATCATAGTACTGCAATGAAGGTTAGGTCAGATGTAAATAGTAAATATTAAGAAGTTCAATGGTAAAACTGCCTACATAGGAGAAACATAAACACCTTAAATATAATTACGTACGTCAAAATGGTCTTCGCAAACAGAAAGAACAGATTTTGGCTAAACATCTTCAGTGTCTCGCCTAACTGCGTTAAACCACGTCTTCCTGTTTGTTTCGTTTTCTGTAACAAACAAATATTTCATCAGGTGTTTTGCGAGATGTACTAGCACACTGCGGTACAATAAACCATTTCAATGATTTTGTTATACTTGACCGTTTATTTTCTCTTTTCATTACTTCAAACAATTTATATTTAATCAAATACGCATCACCGCTGAAGTAAACAAACGCGGCGGCCGAGGTTGTATCTGACTTGTGACGTCACGGAGTGAGCNCGCATCACCGCTGAAGTAAACAAACGCGGCGGCCGAGGTTGTATCTGACTTGTGACGTCACGGAGTGAGCTGGCGTGACAGACGCGTTTTGGCGGGCGTTTCAAACGTAAAACTTTCATTCAATCATAACTTTTAAAAACTAATTTTTAAATCGTGAGATTTTGTAAATACATTTTTGACACATAAATGAATGAAAACCAAGTGCCAGCAAAAAATGTGCATGTTGCCCATTATTGTGCTAAAAATACCACTCGTCCATTTATACGGAGCAGACGATTTTGCAGCCATGACGAAGTGAAAGACGAAGTAGTGAAATTTCATAATGAGCAGGACCCCACTTTCTGTCGTCCAGGGATGTAAAACCTCATTTTAAGTAATAACAAACGCTTCAAGAAATTTGGTGATTACGTCGAAAAATAAAGGAATGGTGCCAAAATGAACATGTGTTTTGTATCTTGGCGTATCTTTACCCGTTCACCTAAATAAAGATAGGGAGACTTACTTGTTGACTTACCCTCGCGCACGTGTGTGTATGCATGTGTGTGTGCGTGCGCGTGTGTATACAGCTTAAGAGAAAAATATATACTTTTGACCTAGCTGAATGTTCTCGGTACCAACAGGCATTGTCATTCTTGGAACTACAGAAATGACTATAGTTATTCAAAGGAATGTTGATATGAACAAGCCAAATCAGAACAACGGAAAGAGGCAGGCATATATGTGTTCGAAAAGTTAAATTTTAGGATACGTATCTCACAATTATATATAGAAAGTATAAGGAGGATAAAACTCGTTCTTACGCCGAGTAAATCTATATATATAAAACAAAGTCGGGTTAGTTACACCATTTATAACTCGAGAACGGCTAGACCGATTTAAACGATTTTAGATTTTTTGGATTTGTCTGCGCCCAGAATAACATATAGGCTAATTAAACATTGTAAAAGTTCACGGAGAAAATAATTATAACGTAAGTTAATTTTCCCATACATTTTATATGGATGACAATTTTGACATGACATTAACTGAAGTTCAAGTATTGCCTCTAAAATAAATAAGGAATGCTAACATGAAAAAACATCTATATACATATAAAACAAAGTCGGGTTAGTTACACCATTTATAACTCGAGAACGGCTGGACTCGGAGATGCCACATTATTACACTTGGAACGCTTCATCGAAGAAATTTCAACGTCGGAAGCAAGGCGATGCGGTTCCTGGTCATCCGGATGTGCGTTCTACTGATGATCTTGGTCGTATTTACACAGTTCATCCGAAGAATGATGAATGCTTCTATTTGCGGTTGTTACTGGTGAATGTTCGTGGGCAAACATCATTTGAATCACTACGAACGGTTAATGGTATCGTGTGCCCAACATTTCGTGCTGCATGTCAAGAGCTCAATTTGCTTGAAAACGATACTCATTGGGACACGACAATCGCTGAAGCAATTATTTCTGCAACTCCAAGTCAGATACGCACATTATTTGCTATCATCATTTCGACATGCTTCCCATCGAATCCACGTGACCTGTGGAACAAATACAAAGATGACATGTCAGAAGACATTTTACATAGAATTCGTGTCAGTTCAAGAAATCCCGATCTTGAGGTGAATGATGAGATGCATAACCAGGCTTTGCTCTTGATCGAAGACATGTGTTACCTCATGTGCGGCAGTTTGTTAGTCAGGTTAGGAATGCCAGCGCCAGATCGAGGAATAAATGACGCATTTAATCGAGAATTAGAACGAGAACGTGAATATGATCGACATGAATTAGACCAATCAGTTAAAACGAATGTGCCCCTGTTGAACCCCCAACAGAAGGAAGTGTATGATACATTAATCAAGGCAATTAATGAGGGAAATAGTGGCCTTTTTTTCCTGGATGCTCCCGGTGGAACTGGGAAGACATTCCTCATGTCATTGATTTTGGCCACTGTTCGAGCGAGATCCGACATTGAGGTAGCAGTTGCTTCTTCTGGAATAGCGGCCACATTGCTAGAAGGATGCCATACGGCTCATTCAGCGTTTAAACTGCCGTTAAACCTTCAAACTACTGAACAACCGACATGTAACATTGCGAAACGCTCCGCAATGGCCAAGGTTTTAGTAGCATCTAAAATCATCATTTGGGACGAATGCACAATGGAGCACAAACGCGCATTAGAAGCACTTGACCGAACATTGAAATATCTGCGCAATGACTCGAGATGTTTTGGAGGCGCAATGATTTTACTGTCTGGCGACTTCCGCCAAACACTGCCAGTCATTCCAAGATCGACTGCTGCTGATGAAATAAACGCTTGCCTCAAATCATCAAATCTGTGACGCGATGTGAAGAAACTTCAACTGGCAGCAAACATGAGGGTTGCATTGGAGATTTCTCCAAGCAATTGCTGACTATCGGTAATGGCCGCGTTCCTGTCGACGAATCGAGCGGATTGATTTCATTTCCTCCGAATTTTTGGAATTTCATCTCATCGAAAGAAAATCTCATCAAGAAAGTGTTCCCGAACATCATTGCTAATCACAAAAATAACAAATGGTTGAGTGAGAGAGCAATTTTGGCGGCTAAGAACAAAGATGTGGATGACTTAAATATAGTAATTCAGAATCAAATCGTTGGTAATCTGCATTCATTTAAATCTATTGACTGTGTAATAAACGAAGACGAAGCCACCAACTATCAAACTGAATTTTTAAACTCCTTGGATGTGCCTGGCTTACCTCCGCACAATTTACAACTGAATGTTGGCTCGGTAGTAATAATGCTTCGAAATCTAAACCAACCAAAACTATGCAATGGAACGCGTTTGGTGATAAGAAAACTGATGACCAATGTGATTCACACGACAATACTCAAAGGAAAATTCAAAGATGAGGAAGTTCTCATTTCGAGGATTCCTATGATCCCAACCGATATGCCCTTTGAGTTTAAACGACTTCAATTTCCGATTCGTCTTGCGTTCGCCATGACGATTAACAAATCTCAAGGCCAATCCTTGAGTGTTTGTGGTCTGAATCTAGAAAATACATGTTTTTCTCATGGTCAGTTATACGTGGCATGTTCACGCGTTGGCAAACCATCGGCTTTTTTTGTTCTTGCGCCTGATAAAAAAACGAAAAATGTCGTATATCACAAGGTGCTTCACTGAAGAAAATTAACGCGAGTACAACCCATGCAGCAAAATACAGCTGACACGCCATTGAAATACTTGATTTTTGTACTTTTATTGATTTTTTATTTTCTTTATATATACTATCCTAATAAAGTATTGAACGTAATAAATTTTGAGTATTAATTTTATTTTACGTNACCACAAAATACAGCTGACACGCCATTGAAATACTTGATTTTTGTACTTTTATTGATTTTTTATTTTCTTTATATATACTATCCTAATAAAGTATTGAACGTAATAAATTTTGAGTATTAATTTTATTTTACGTTAATAAAATCCTAAATAAAGCTAAACTAAAAGTTAACACGACATTCATTGACTGTTAGGCGGTACGAAGTCCGCCGGGTCAGCTAGTAAATAAATAAAACCAACAAGAAAATTTTACCCTTTGATTTATGATCGCTTTTACGTTCTCTATACTGAATTACACCGCTCAGGTATGTGTATTACTCCCGTCGACGACACTGAGAAGGTGTCGGGCGGTCAGCTCACTGACTTGTAGCCACACCCGCTCGTCGTTAAAGAGGACGAGTGTTGATGTCTGGTCGCGACAAACACATGCCGGCGTGTGTGCAAGGGTGAAGGTGTTGGACATCGGCTCAAGGCAGCAAAAGTAGGCTGCATTTCGTTAGCTACATCAACTGCGATCGAGAATACTTCAGTACAGTAAGAGCAGAACTTCTTTAGAAAATACTACTACACGAGCTACCAACATTATTGGAAAAATACGTTTTAAAGTTGACTGTAAGCTTCCGTGACAAATGTCACAATTGTTTTCTTGGCTTTCGAGTGCGAGACGCGTTGAATGGTACAAATTACCGACATTTATTCATAAATTTCAACAGACATCATCACGGTTAAAAATCAAATGCTGGAAAAGTATTTAAAAAGCGAAAATTTTCTCACAAAAGGCAAAGTATGAACTATAATATCCCTGCAAAACAAAGGAATTTTTCACAGTGGGTTTTGCGACGAGGAGAGTATTTATATAAATTAATACAACTTTGGAAGAAGCATATTATATTTTATATCCCCATATAATTAATATTTTTCCTCTGATACATAAGTTAAATGTATATTTATGACATTTTTTGTAATACGTGTACTTATTTTTAATAACTTCTGCGTTTACTGTGCTGCTGTATTCCTAACGCAGTAATTAAAATAATCTACTCTACCTCATCCTTGAACCCAGGAAAACATACATGCAAGTAAACCCCGACTATAGTCACGTCGGCCTAAGAACGAACATGGCTCAGCCTACCCAAATGAAAGAGAGAGATAGAACAACTTGCAAAGCCGTCAACCGTTGGCAGACGGGCAGACGAATCTGCAGGCACTCCGTCCCTCCTGCTGTTCCAAGGTCATCCAATTGTTTCCTTTCCCAGGGAGAAGTGGCCCAACATTGGCAGAGCTCCCAAGGAGAAGTGGCCCAACATTGGCAGAGCTCCCAAGTTCTAAGGCACAGCGGCGCTACTATAGTTTCTTGGCTGCGAGATGAATTATTAGCAGCTAGGAATGGTATGTTCGAAAACAGCATCATGACAGGAAAACAGGGACACCGAAACTTGGTTAGGAAATGACAAACTTCATGCGTTTGCATTCCACTTCGACGGCAGCCATCTTGGCAGCCAATGCCAAAATTTGCCAAAATTCCCAAAATTTTGGCAAATTTTTTGTTTCAAAGATAATTTTAAAAAAAATCATTTTTTTACTAAATATGTTCCAAAAATTAATTTTTTTCAAAATAAACCTTTTTAAAAAATTGATTAATATTTCAAAAGTGTGGTTACATATTTCAAAAGTTAAAATAATTTTTTTTAACATTTCAAGAGTCCCAAAAAATTATTGTTTCTAGCACATTCCCTGGCGGCCATGTTTGTGGGTGTGTCCCAAAGACAACGCCCGGACGTAAGTCGTGTCCCAAGAGAGACGCCTGCCATGACATAGCCTCGGGCTATGGGACTTCATGCTCATGCATTCGCTGGGAGGGGGTGCAGTGGTGATGCAATGGGTAGAGCGCATGTTAAAACTTCACGTTCTTGCATTCCATAGCAAGGGGGTGCCGCGGTGCTGCAACGGGTAGAACTCATGCTAAAACTTCATGCTCCTGCATCCACAGGGGAGGGCAGGTGTGTCCCAAGAGAGATGCCCTAGATAACAAGTTAAATGTCACACTCTAGTATTCCATTTCAACAGGGGCCGTGGTAGCATAGTGGACAGAGCGCAGAACTTCGCGCTCTCCCATTCACAGGGGAGGGCAGTCGTGTCCCACGAGAGACGCCTGCCATGGGACGTTGCGAGTAGATGACAAGTTAAATGACATGCTCTAGCATTCCAATTCAACGGGGCCTCTATAGCGTAGTGAATAGAGTGCAGACTGCTGCGGACTACCCCTGCAGCTGTTCACTCTGCAGCTGATTCCCCCTGCAACTGACTCTCCCTGTAGCTGACTCCCCTGGTGCTGCGTACTCCACCTGCAGCTGACTCCCCCTGCTGACCCATCCATTCTGCTGACCGTGTTAACATAATGCTCTTGCATTCAATTGCTATGTGGTGCCACAGCGATGGAACAGATAGTTGACAAGTTAAATGTGATGTTCTGGCATCCCAATTCTACAGGGGCCGCAGCTGAAGACGGGAACTTGCTCCCGTCTTCAGCAGCTTCGACTATGGCTGCGCCACAGTCGAAGCTGCAAAGTTCTTACGATTTTTCTGTGATTTTGGAGGTCAAGATCAAATTATTTTCCTACATGCATGTCATGTTAGTGATCAAAGGTCAAAGTCAAGGTCAAATTATTTTCCTACGTGCCTTTTCCTGTGATTTTTGGAGGTCAAGGTCAAATTATTTTCCTACATGAATACCATGTCAGTGATCAAAGGTCAAGGTCACATTTATTCCTACATGCATACCATGTCAGTACTCAAAGGTCAAGGTCAAATTTTTTACAAAGTGATTGTAGCAACTGCGTGAATTTCTGCGGTTATTCTAATTTATACCCACATTCTGCCGGTCGAATACAGAGTTAGGTTGTAATATGCCCTGTAGTGGAGTAGCGGAAAATAGGCAAGTGGCTGAAACAAAATTTGTTCTCAACTGTAGCTGATGTATCTTATATGTCGCCCAACCGGAACCCTTTTCCCATATATTCTTCTTCCTCGTGACAAATTTTCCGTATACTAGCTTCAACACTATATTCGATTTTGTGTGTGTTATACAGAGGTACATTAGAGGTCTTGAAGGCTCGCTCGCTATATTCCTTTTCATGTGGTTCTAATTTGGTATATTTACAGTCCAACCATATATTATATTTTACTGCACCTTCCTTTTCCATCTCGTATGTAAGTTGATCTATAATATTCTGATTCATATGCTTAAGTCATGTACAGATATCATTAACCATACCTGATGAATAAGATGCGACATACGTCTTAATAGGACGTCAGAATGCCCATTCTTTCAGTATGAATCCATTCTCATTTGGTAAGTTTCCAACAGATACAGGTGTAGGTGCTTTATACATACACATTTTGGTATGGTTGTAATACGACTCGCGACATAGTTTTACCTGTTGGTTGTGTATTTCAAGTCGCATGTACAACAGTCATTCCACCTTGGTTTTCTCATAATTCTTCTCACAACCTTTTACCTGGCAGCCTGCCGGAGACATGTCTCATGCTCTACCATTCCACTTCGATTTTTTCGGATATTCCNACGACTCGCGACATAGTTTTACCTGTTGGTTGTGTATTTCAAGTCGCATGTACAACAGTCATTCCACCTTGGTTTGCTCATATTTCTTCTCACAACCTTTTACCTGGCAGCCTGCCGGAGAGATGTCTCATGCTCTACCATTCCACTTCGATTTTTTCGGATATTCCTTCTAGCATTATAGTGGTGATATGTCCCATGCTCGACGACGACCATTACAGCTTTGCGGAAATGAGTCGGGAAGCAGTCACGTAACATGTTGTTGTCATCTAAAAAAAGTTCTCTCCATAGGACTCGTCTTGGGAAGGGAATATGTATAGCCCCTGCAGCTTTCTCAACGATCGCTCTGGCACCGACCGTCCACTGTGCTCTGCGTGTGCGCCCAGGGTCAACACGGCATCTCGCTGGCACCTGCTACTGATACTCTAATATATATATTTTGGGGTAACTGTTTCGCCTGCATCATGGTGGTGAGTATATATATACAACAAATGTATTACTATATTACCGACAAGAGGAATAGACTGTACCTTTCCGAAACACGCAACGCTTTAATAGAGAGTATTAAATGTATCTCATTTAAGATGGAAGTAACAGTCATGCACGGTCGGAGTCAACTGACACGTTCAGTGGCGACTGTATTATTCAGTATTAAAAACGGAACTGGTAGGTACGTGTTGTCCTCTGTTTCACATTGTGTGTTTGTCACAAGATGAGAGGGAGATTTCACTGCAAGGACATGTTGACGTATTTCACCTAAGGCATTCTGTACGCTGCGCGTTGCCGACTGGTGTATAGTCATTACAGCTTGTCTCGTTTTTTAACCTACCGCTGGCTACATTCAGTCACTGGTCTGGGCCTGTACTCGTACCGTGCCACAACATATCCTCCCGTTTATACACTCTCGCTATCTGACGGCTGGTCCTTACAGCCATTCATATATATTAATATTTTAGATTATTTCGTATTGCGTGATCGTCGCCTTTAGTATTCATGGGGTACTCGAAAGTTCGGCACACAACTCGCCCATATATATATATTTTTTTTTTTTGCTTTTTACATATATTATCAGTTTGTTGCAAGTTATCCATCCTTAATTTTATTTATGTATATGCTAACTTATGCAGTCAATCTTTGTTTGCATGTGTTGATTNTGCAAGTTATCCATCCTTAATTTTATTTATGTATATGCTAACTTATGCAGTCAATCTTTGTTTGCATGTGTTGATGAGACCTTTGGAAGACGATATGTTGAATTAAGCACCTATTGCGCCACTGNTTGCAAGTTATCCATCCTTAATTTTATTTATGTATATGCTAACTTATGCAGTCAATCTTTGTTTGCATGTGTTGATTAGACCTTTGGAAGACGATATGTTGAATTAAGCACCTATTGCGCCACTGCAATAAAAAACTCTGTGATCTTCAAATGGAGGCTTGCTGTTTTATTTATGTATATGCTTTCATATATATGTATATGTGTGCATATATATAAGTCCTTCAAACAATTCATAAACGTCTGTACAACACTATGCAGCTAGACTTCCCGTCACTCTTCACAGAATGTTCACGAGTCATGTCTGCATGAATGTTCTTCCATGATAGTAGGTTGTTAGATACCTCTGAGTCAGAGTACTAGGTTCCAATCTGTGTTTCTACACATAAGTAGGTATTCTGCACGTCGGAATTCAGTCATGGCGGCTGAAGGCTATCGTGTGCCTAGCAGGGGCTGTGTGACCTTTGGAGCCTTACATAACACTCTGTTGGCTAGTGTTATTCGTTAAACTTGACCAGACCTGCACGGTGCTTGCGTCGTCACCCAACCATATGAGCTGTCTCACATATTCCTCAGTTTATGACAACAGTCGCGTTCTGTTGCTAGTGTTGTACACTGAATGTATTGGACCGTTTCAGTTGGTTTGCTAGTCTGTTGTAATGTTCAGAATAGCATGGTATTGTATAGTATCCTTCAGTTTTTCATTCTATGTTTGGTTGTTAAGAGCCAGCCGTGTTAGCGATGACTCCAGCTGTCGTCCTTGTGTAGGACTGGATGGTGATCGTTTATATTTATATATATTTATATTTTTTACAGTTAATTATATTTTCGACTTTGTCAAAATCTGGTTTTTCTCAGAGGTGGAGGTGACCTTAATATTGGCAAGGATTAACAAAAATTAATAACACCGAAATCAGTTACAACCTTTTACCTTTACTTACAGACTTGACATAATACAAATGCATAATAGCATTTGTTACATGCTCAACATAGTGTTCATTCAAGCGAAACCTTTATGTTGACTGATTTAGAAGAAGAAAAATATCTTCTGTGGGCATTCAAGTGGCTCTTATTCGAATATACTGCACTGCAGTTATCACATGGGTAGGTCTTGTAGACGGTAGCAAATTTCCAGTTGCTATCTTCATGTTGTTTGGTCCAGCTATGCTTCCTGAATTTCTTGCCGCAATACTTGCACTCGCTTCCTGATGAACGACGAACATAGCCTTTGCATGTTTTGTTATGTCTATACACACTATCACTTCGGGCAAACATGGCATCATAGATATCACAGTGGAACGTTTTGTATGCCGGGCTGAACATGCAATGGCAACTTTCATGCCGACGTGAACTTTACCTTGTGTTAAAAGTATTTCCACAGTAGTTACATTGATGATTAATCGCTTGCATCGGCTCTTCAGGACCCCTTGCTGCTGACCAGGTTGTAGACGATAACTCTTCAGCTATTGGTTCCGTTCTCATATTATAGCAGGGTGTACAATTGTAGTAGTTAAGATGACATCGTAATGCATGTAGAGGCTCTTCAATATACCTTGCTGTTGATGTCGATCTTGGCGATGGTGAATAGTCATCCATTGATTCTGTCTTCATATTGTTGTAAACAAGACTGCTTTTCATAACAGCGCTCGACAATGGAATTATCTTCATTTTACGTGATGCTTGCTTATTTACTGTACACATGTCAATTTGTATTGCATGTCACGGCTTTCCTCAGTGAACGACAGCCTCGCATAGCATGTTAGGTTCCTTCATCCTTGTGTATGGTGATGCCATTTATGATACGCTGCTCGCTTCGCCTCTTTATCGGTGTGTGCGACAGCGCCCTTTATGATAGGTCGGCGAGAGCCTTGCGTAACATGTTAGGTTCCTTTATGCGCGGTGGTGTTCTCACTTTATTACAGCGATAGCTTACATTTATGCTTCATATGTCTCTTCGCATTGTAGGCATATGGAAATGATATGTTACATTAGTGACATGACTGTTCCCGCCATTGTTTTCATAGTTATGTGTGTTGCCTTTAGTGCTTTATCATTGTGTATGGTTGGGAAGTATCTGAGATTACCCTCACACATATGTTAGGGGTACTCTGAGATAACTATCCTGGCTTGGAATGCAGGCATGTGATGTATATCATCTAGTAGGAAGGTCTTAAACGATAATTCAATTTGGCTTGGCATGCAAGAGCATGAAATATTTCATCTTATAGGAAGGACTTACATGTTAATTGATTTTGGGAAGATTCTGAGATAAATCACCTGGCTTCGAATGCAAGCACGGGAATATCTAGTAATGAATATGTATTTTTCCCCTTTGGTGTAACTTACGCGGTCAATCTTTGTTTGCATCTGTTGATGAGACCTTTGGAAGACGATATGTTGAACTAAGCACATATTGCGCCACGACAATAAAAACACTCTGTGATCTCCAAATGAAGGCTTGCTGTCCTTTGTTTAGAAGGTTGAGATAACGATATGTAAAAATAAACAAGTTGTCCATGTGTGTGCGGCTTGCAGTCGAGGTCCCGCGTGTCCTTGCCTCCATGCTCTGTTGTAGCGACGGCTGTGGAGGGCGGTTGGGCGATGGTGCGTGAAACATATTTCTCGGCGAGTATCTGGCTTCGCGCACAGTTTAACTGCAGCGTAATATCAATATTTCCGACATTCGCGCTAAAGTGTGTGAGTGTGTGTGTCGCCTCGGTACAAAAACGTATTTCTCGGCGGAGCCGCGCACATCATGTGTGGAAAATCACTCGTTGCCTGGGACTATGGCCGTCGAACAACAATTTCTCGGGGATGTCGCCAATGCCTGAGGCGTTAATAATTTTAATCATACTACTTGACATATTATATATATATATATATATATTTCCGCAACTTACGTGTGTGCCGCTTGCAGTTGTTGCCTTGAGTGTCCTTGCCTAGGGGCATTAATAATTTTAATCATACTACTACTTTATGAATTTGTTAATATATATTTCCAATAAAAATGCCTTTCTAAGCATTGTATCATATAGTATTTCGTGAAGCATCCTGGAAGCAAGACCTACAACAGGTCTGCTGTACATGTGTAAGTATGAAACAATCGAAGTATACTCGGATTTGGGAAGACTCTGAGATCACCCTCCCGGCTTTGCATGCACTATATATATATATTTCTATCGCTCTCGCGCCAGGGGGGTGACGGTAAAACCATGTAAATGTATATTTTCTCTCTCTCGGCCAGACGGGGGGAGTAGAGGTTATAACGTAATATTATTATTATTTTAAAGAAAATTCTAGTTTGTTTTTTAAATACTTCCACTTGTGACACGACTCAGCTACCGCGGTACCCCTCTCCTATCAATGCCAGAGCATGAATTTTAACATGTCCGCTCTATATGTTGCATCGCCTCAGCCCCCCTTGGGATGCGAGAGCTACATTACGTTGACTGTCTTGTAAGTTGGCCGGCCGGTGCCTGTGTCCCACCTCTTCCTGGCTCCCAGTGCCTCTACACATTTATCTTCACATTTAAACGCATTATCTCGATGCAGCCTGCCACTTGTCTTGGAAGTGGGTGCGCGCGTACGTGTATGTAAATATGCTGCATGACTTCTTTTTTTTGCATACTGACTGATTGTACAGCCTGTCTACGACTAAATATTCAACTCCTTTTAATATATATATAAATACTTCCATCGCTCGCGCCAGGGGGGTGTGATGGTAAGAATGTATATATCTTTTTTCGCTCTCTCGACGAAGCGTGTGGCTGGGGGGCTATAACGATTATTATTTTTTACACACGCAAGGCTGCAGCATATATGTCATGGAGGCATGGCGGGCGTCTCTCTCTTGGGACACGCCTGCCCTCCTCTGTGAATGCAGGAGCGCGATGTGTGCACTCTATCCACTACACTACCGAGGCCCCCGTCGAAATGGAATGCGAGTGGGTGACATTTAACTTGTCATATATCCGTTCCATCACTGTGGCCCTGCGTAGCAATGGAGTGCAAGTGTGTGGTGTTTTTTGCATGTGCACTCTATCCACTATGTTACCGTGGCCCCCATTCGAAATGGCATTTCGCAACATCCCCGCGGCCTGTGGCTATGTCATCGCAGGCATATGGTGTCGTGACAGACGTTCTCTTGGGACGCAGCCCCCATCGGATTGGAATGCCACAGCGTCACATTTAACTTGTCAACTATCTGTTCCATCACTGTGGCACCACATAGCAATGGAATGCAAGAGCATTATGTTATTTATCTCGGTCAGCAGAAGGGGGAGTCCACAGCTGGGGGAGTCAGCTGCAGGGGGAGTCAGCTGCAGAGGGTGTCAGCTGCAGGGGGAGTCAGCTGCAGGGAGAGTCAGCTGCAGGGGGGTCAGCTGCAGGGGGAGTCAGCTGCAGGGGTAGTCAGCTGCAGGGCGAGTCCGCAGCAGTCTGCACTCTATCCACTAAGCTATCGAGGCCCCCATTGAATTGGAATGCTAGAGCATGACATTTAACTTGTCATCTACTCGCAACGTCCCATGGCAGGCATCTCTCTTGGGACACGTCTGCCCTCCCCTGTGAATGCGAGAGTGCGAGGTTCTGCACTCTATCCACTACACTATCGAGACCCCCATTGAAATGGAATGCTAGAGTGTGACACTTAACTTGTCATCTAAGGCATCTCTCTTGGGACACGGCTGCCCTCCCCTGTGAATGCGAGAGCACGAAGTTGCGCTCTACCCATTGCATAATCGCAGCACCACCCCCCTTGCTATGGAATGCGAGAACGTGAAGTCCCATAGCCTGAGGCAGAGTCTCTCTTGGGACATGTCTGCCCTCCCCAGTGAATGCGAGAGCGTGAAGTTGCACTCTACCCATTGTGTCACTGTGGCATCCCCCTTGCTATGGAATGCAAGAATGTGAAGTCCCGTAGCCCGAGGCTATGTCATGTCAGGCGTCTCTGTTGGGATCCGTCGGTGTGTGTGTGAATGCAAGAGCATGGAGTTGCGCTCTATCCATTTCGTCACCTCGGTACCCCACTCCCCTTGAATGGCAGAGCATGACATAACGATCGCGGCCCCCCAATTCGAAATGTCATCTACTCGCAACATCTTGGGACACGTCTGCCCTCCCCTGTGAATGGGTGAGCGCGAAGTTTTAAAATGCACTCTAGACACTACGCTACCGCGACTATAACCATAACCTTGGTTGATCTTAAAACCAAAACTCACGAAAAAATGGTAAAAATTGAATAAATTCATGAATGTCAGCGATCATATTGCAGTACTAACTACTACTGCCATATTTGATCCAGGTGACCTTGAACTTCGACCTTGATCCCAGTGACCTTTGACCTTGAATCCAATTGAATCCAAAAATCCCAAAAATTAAGAAAAAAAAACATTTTAAAAATAAAAAAAAATAATTAAAGATTGGTTTTTTTTATTATAAATATTTCAATCAATCTCGGAATCTTTCCATCAACGAGCACCACAATTAGCACCACAATCGGCACCGCAAACACCACCACAATCAGCACCGCAATCACCACCATAATCAGCACTGCGATCACCACCGTAATCAGCACCGCAATCAGCGCCACTATCAGCACCACATGCGCCAATCAATACACCCTCCCCATCTCCTCTCCCCATGCCATCGCCCATACTGTCGTTTGCTTATCAGCTTTAAGTCGAACCCTCACCTGCCCCTACCCAACTTAGTCGACAGACACTAAAAAAATTATTATATTTTAAATTAATTTAATTATTTATAAATAAAAAGATTTACAATTTTTACAAGTCTTCAATACAGAAGACATCCCAAGATGGTCAAAGTTAAGTTCAATGTTGGAAATCAAATTTCAAACATGGATCGCAACCCAGCGCCCTTGGCCCAGACTCATAATCATTCTACTAGTCTACACGCAAGAACTACCTAAGTGACACTTAAGTAAAAAATGTTGGAATAAATCCCATATAAGTACATGGTGTATGAAACTTATAATATAGGTTGTTAGGCAAATTTTCGATGGAGAAAGATATGTGGTCCACAGTTCGAATACCGACCCAAGTTTTGGATCATTTTTAACGAACTTTGTACATGATTATCTGTCTGTTTACATGCTTATATGTACCTGATATGAATATTTAAGCAATCTCCAAAGGCGAGGTATGGTTAGGCACCTGAATTCAAGATCCGAAATTGTAAAAAATATCAAATTCTCTGTCGGACCTAGAAAAATCTGGTAATTTTTCTCGGTGTTTGGTTAATGTTGACAGATCGACACCATTGCATGGATGGTTGCTGGAAGAAAGAAAGGAATGATAAAAGAAATAAAAAATAATTTTGTAAAATTAAATTTTATTGTGTTTTATACATTATAAATTCGCTTTTCTCAAGCATTTGCAATATATTTGTGTTCTCCATTCAATCCACTCATGTCAGCATGAAATGCAACCAAAGTATTGCTGTAATATCGACACTGTGGGTGAGATGATGAAGAATGCTTTAGGCCCATCTCCATATTCCTCAGTCAGTTGCAAGCCTTATTTAGATACACAATTCAGTCTGGAGGAGTTTTATGTTTACATCGCAAAAAACTATGCTATGTAGCGATAAGGAACAGCATATACACCATCTTGACATGTGATTCGCTTGCCATCGGAGCAACACAGAGCTAATTTATTTACAGTCTCTGTATACAGTACATGCTGATGTGATCGTATTGTCTTCATGGCCATCTGCATTGTTCGTAGCTCATTTAAGACTGCTAGGTAATCAGAAAATTCGATTTTATTTTGTAACACACACTTCTGAATTCCCTTAACCTTTTTAGTGACTTTCTCGCCGTACTAATACGAGTATAACTTCGCTCTGAGGCCTACGAATTCGGTCATGATCTTTCCATCGCACTCGTCTTTGAATTTGCCAACCACTTTCTTGTTGGTGGGCGAAAAGCACTTGTGGTTCGTAGGATAGCCGCTCGTGTCGAACTCTGCAAAGAACTGTGCGTCCGAAACGATGTCCTCGTAAAAGTCATGGGTTTGAATCTGATACAGGAACGAGTCGGTGTCTGTATACAGGAGTTCATGTCTTTTCCGTACCGAGCCTTCATCGTGTAATAATGAAAATTATACATTACAGTTGTCTATAATTCGAGGACAGTGAACCCTCCATAGATAGGNTGTCTGTATACAGGAGTTCATGTCTTTTCCGTACCGAGCCTTCATCGTGTAATAATGAAAATTATACATTACAGTTTTCTATAATTCGAGGACAGTGAACCCTCCATAGATAGGCTTATCAAACAGTATGAATTCATGCTGCATTCGTATCAGGGAAAGAGATTCATCATAAATTGTTTGGTCTAGGAATATTGGCTTGGCTACCAGTTTTAAAGTCGCTTTTCACTGCACACTAGCTCCATTTTTTAGAAATTTCTTTTATTCTCCATCAATTTTCCGATAGTTGCATTATTAGCTCATTAAATAAAATTATTTTTCGAAGTTGTTGGTATATATTTTAGCTGGGTTCTGGACCTATATTTATAACTGTTAACCACATGTTGCTATCTTAATAAATTTATATGTAGGTGTTATCGGCGAGGGAGTGAAGATGCCCACCAGTCTCCCTACTGGCGTGTGGTAGTGTCGTGATGTATGTAGAACATGTTGTAGTGTTGTTTGTAAGTGGCTATTTAAACTCGCGTCAGTGAGTCCCTACAACCCGAGTCGCTGATCATCGACAATCCAGCTTGTTCATCATCAGCCCTTACGGTACTGCAAGTCAGGGTCCAGCCTCGCTCTTATTCTCCGGTCATTTCATCGTGTGGCGTTTGTGAAAAACGTTGCATGCTATTAGTAGACTTTTTTTACACCTTATGTATCAGGACTGTTGCCAGCCCTGGTTGAAATTAGTGCTAATCAGTGTAGTTGGTGTATCTATATCAGCCTCCTGAAGGGCATCATTTGTAGCTTGTCCTTATAACTAGAGAACCGGCCTTGTAGCATTGAATCTATTATTATTTTTATTTTAAAGAGTTTTTATATTTTTTATTTTATTTTTGTACATCCTTAAGTTTTTTTTTTAATTTTCATATATATATTTTTAGTAAACTCAAAATAACTTAAGACTAATGCCTCCAAACCCAGTCCTAATCTCCCATGTGTGCCTCTCAACCTGGATTCCTGACAACAGAATTGGGCGAAAACTATCTGCCAGTGCACCCACAGAAGCTGTCTTGACACGGCGTAAGTATGAGTCGCGTGAGAGGACGCTGTGTGTGATTTTTACAGCAGTTCATTTCAGACTGTGCGTGGCCGCAAAGTGTGGTGAAGAGTGGTGAAGTGAGCTGAAAAACCACTTGGACGAAGTATTTTTGCTAAATCTTGTCCCAGACCGATCAGAAAACTCCAACCGCCAAGAAGACGCGATGAATTTATTTATTTATTTAATTACGTACGTATTTCTTTTTAAATTGAACTGGAAATACTCAGGAATGTGTATGAGTTTATTTAGAGTATTAAAAGGTGTTATTTTAGACCCTCTTGTGTTTTTTTTAAGATCCGGGGAGCTTTGCTCGGCTCCAGTGTTTCGTTTGAACTGAGCTAGAAATGCCTTGGTTTGGGTAGTTTTGTTAAATGTGTCGAAATATTTGTCCCGGACCGATCGGAGAATTCCGCCGGCGCAAGAGTAGTGCACATGTAGTTTGATTTAAAGGTCCCTGTTTTCCCCTTTTATAGTGTGGATAGTTAATTGTTTTGAGTAGTTATGCGTTTCCTGCCCTGCAGATCTTACCGGAACTTGTAGTGAAGCTATCCAGACGGGCTTAACCCACAAGGCAAGAGGTGATGTCGCCCTAGTCCGCAGGCAGAGAACTCTAAAGCGAGCCATTCATACACCTGCGCACTCGGAGGATGCGTTTATGTAGCGTGGTGAGTTATGAATGTTAATTAACCCCATTTATATTTAATTTATTTATGTATGGGGATACCAGCGTACAGTATTGATGAAGCCTTGGGTTGAAATCAGGGCTAAGATGTTAAGATAATCGCGGGTTTTTATATTTCCGTAGCTCTAGTGGGTAATATTCAGGTATTTAATTTATAAGGGGGTTATCATGATAACCGAGACTTTCATACAGATTTTTGTTCCTAGAAATTATTACTTCTTTAATATAGTCAATTTTTAAAAACTGATGAATTGTTTCATTACTATTATACCAGCCTGCATCTGATATTGCTCTAAGGAATTTATTATGTGTTATTTTAACTTTCTGTATGTGTGTTGGTGCAGCGTAACCACATATTTCACAGCCATGCGGTTGTAGGGGCCTAACGATTTGCTTAAAGAGCTGTAGCTTTTTCCTACGAGAGAATCCAGGTGCTTTAAGCATTGGATATAAACTTATTAAATTTCCTGTGGTTATGTTAGTGATTTTTTTAATGTGTTCTGCCCATGTAAGTAATCTGTCTATAGTTAGCCCTAAATATGTTGCAGATTTATCATTTGGAATATTTGTATTAAAGATTTTAAGTTCCCTATAAGGCTGGGTGCCCTTTTTGTAATAAAATTAAGTTTGTTTATTTTGCAGCATTTATTTTAATTCGCCAACGAGTGTACCATCTTTCTAATGCGGTGAGCTGTCTTTGCACGGCTAACGGGGTATATTTTAAGTTAGCTGATTGTTTAATTATAGCCGTGTCGTCTGCGTACATTTGTAAATAAGCGTCCGCATGTGGAATATCTGCCGTTTAAATGTTATAAAAGAAAGGGGAATGGGAAGAGCCCTGTGGTACATCCGCACCTTAATTCTCTAGTTGTTGATTTTGACCCCCATCTAGCGCCACATAAAACTTTCGTCTCCACAAATACCGTGCCACCAAATAAATACACGTATCAGGGAAATCAAAGTTAGTAAGTTTGTGTATTAAGCCCGGAATTCAGACCAAATGCCTTCTCCGGGTCCAGCATTGTGATGACTGTGTAAGCTTTTGTTTTGTTATTAAAACCGTCAGTGGATTGTTCAACGATTTTTAAAAGTGGGTGAGCTGTAGAATGACCTATTCTGAAACAAAATTGAAAATCGAGGATTACATTGTTTTAATCGGCGTGTTTTTGAAGCCGTGTTAATAGAATTTTTTTTTTTTCAAATATTTTTTTCTAGCTATTTAGTAAACTAATAGGACGTCTGTATTGCGGGGTTGCAGGTTTTTTTTTCCAGATTGGGTATAGTGATTACTCTGGCTGTTTTCCAAAGGTCGGAATATACTCTATATGTTAAAATGGCTTGAATATGAGTAATAAATATTGTAGTGCTTCTAGGGGGAGCTTTTTAAGTGTTTCGTAATTTATTTTATCTGTAGAGTCTGCTTTATTGTTAGACCTGGTTTTAAATATTTTAATTAGTTCTAAAAGTGTAATTTCCTCTGTTACTGTGTGTGTTCCTTGCTATCGGTAATTGTTAACTTGTGCTGTAGTTTCTCTTGTGAATTGTCTGTCATTTAGTCTTCATTAGGGGAAAATTGTTTTTCTAAAATGTCTGCGATAGTATTTGCTTTATCCTCTGAAGTATATTTAATACCTGTATCTGTGATTATGGCTGGGTGAAAATATGTTTATTTCTACCGCGGAGTGTTCGTGTGAGTTTCCACATTTCTTGGGGTTTTTTTTAGCGACCTCATTAACAAGATTCCCAAATTTATCGATTTTCTGTTCTTTAACTTCAAGTCTAACGAGGGCTTTTAATCTAGTGTATTCAGTTCTAGCCTGGGGAGTTCGTGTTCTCTGGGTATTATTTCACGCCTGTCTTTTATAAAGTAATTAAATAATCAATATCAGGATAAATTTGCCTCGTATATTGTTTTTTGTTTATAAACTTCGTGTCTTTAAATTGGGTATCTGCTACAGTCACTGTAAATATTTTTATGTGTGGATTTATGTCACTAGCTTCACTTATATCTGGCAGCGTCCAAATGCTCCTATAAGCTCTTCTTGAAAACGCTCCCAGTATGTTGTTCTAAGTTTATGGCTGAAAATATTATTAGTGAAAATGGCATCGAATTGTATCTGTGTTAAAACTGGGAGGTGAACTGAATCTAATTCACTAATTGTTTCTACAATAATATTTGTGCCTGCAACAATAGTGAGTGCTAAGAATATCAGGCACGCCTCCTGAGTTTGGAAAACATGTTGGTGTGTCTGGCGCGAAAATAACATAATTATTATTGGATGCATGTGTGTTTAATACTCTGCCATTGACATTTTTATCCTACAGCCCCAGTCTGTATGTTTACTGTTTAAATTCACTGCAATGAAAAATTCCCTTTCGACCTCCATTAATTTCTCGAGGTCTTGTGTAAGAGAAGGCGTATTGGGTGCTTTACATGCAGTGGTCATGCAGGCGTGTGTGTTGTTTTTGCGTACCTTAATGCTAGTAACCTCCATGTACGTAAGCCCTGTAATATTAAATTAATGATTATTTATTCCATGCTTAATTAAAATAGCTGTTCCACCTCCATGAGTGCGGCGGTCTGTTCTGTAAATATCATATACACATGCATAGTTTAAGAAATGTTTATGTAGCAATACTGTACGTGGCCAAGAAGTGTTCTAGCTCATGTGTTATTTTTAATTCCGGCGGCGTTGTAGATTAGTATTTGAACTGATTTGTGCTGGTTTGTGGTAATTTTATTTGCCCAGGTGGCTTATGGCTTCAATTAGTGTGGCTTGTTTTGCTACAAGTTGTTGCCTCGCGGATTGGTTGGTGGTGTAGCTTTAATTTCTTAATTAAGTTGGCGTAGTCACACGTACGCAATATTTCAACCAGTTCCAGCATGCTGGAAATATCATCCAGCCGTTCTTGTGCTGGAGTGTGAGTAGAACTGGAGGCTTGCGTCTGATTGGCTGGATACTTGGGCTCGGGGCTAATCACAGCTTCAGCTGTGCGCCGGACTTGCTCTGCATACAGAGTCTTTTTCGGAGGCTGTTTTGGCGCACGAGGCTGTGGGTTATTAATAGTTTTTTGCGAAGGACCGGGTGGGGGAGGGAACTACTGCCTGCTCGCGGTGTTTACTGCTTGCACGCGTGTAGTGACGTCATGCTCCTGTGTTTGTTGTGTTCCACTTCTTGTGTTATTTCGGCGGCTTTCCACAAGTTTAATGAAATGTGGCCATTGTTTCCAAGCCGCAGTATGTCCGTCTTGGCCGCAATTTCCTCACTTTTTGGGGGCGAAATCGGATACTCTACACTCGCTGCGTAGGTGTGCGCCTGCACAGCGAATGCTTTTTGGGGCTTGGTTACACCTGGCAGTCGTGTGACCATAATCGCCGCAGCGTTTGCATTGCGAGACATCCTAAGGTCGAGAAATGTACTTCTCGACCGAGACTTGTGTCCAATGTAGTCGTTTAATGTTGAACATTTAGGTGTCTGTCAGCCCTACTACGACACAGAAAATGCCAATGCCGACATATGTAGTTGTGCCATCTGGGTTAATTTGTCTTTTATTAAATTGTGGTATGCCCGACACTTGTACTCCTGCCTTTTGTAGCTCATCGAAGATGTCATCTTCTGGGGTGTGGCGGTCAAGGCCCTTAACAATGGCTTTAATGTTGCGTTCGTCCGGGTGTGCATGTGTACAGAAGGCAATTTGTTCCGCCTTAAGCCAATTTATAGCCTTTTTGTAGTCCTCCCTTGTTTCAAAAGAGAGCCGGAGCTCCTTACGGCGGGTAAGTGTATTTTGAACACGATGTTCTGTTGTTCGAAAGATCTGTGAGTTGCATGTTTGTTAGTTTTTCTTGCGGCAAGTGTGCAAACTTCTTCACAGTGGGGATTGAAGTTGGTGTTTGCGGGGGCCTAGGCTTGCCA
Organism: Clitarchus hookeri; assembly: GCA_002778355.1. Lineage (NCBI taxonomy): Eukaryota > Metazoa > Arthropoda > Insecta > Phasmatodea > Phasmatidae > Clitarchus > Clitarchus hookeri. Next base: position 234,314 of record NQII01002166.1, read on the forward strand.
GCCTTTCTCCCCTTAGCTACTGGGTAGCCTTTCTCCGAGCAAGTTTTAGTGACTCTGCAGTCTTCCGAGTCGGTGTCTGAATCGTTGTCACGGTGTCCTTTTAAAGACGCAGACTCTGCGTCCATGCTTTGAGTTGGTGTGTCAGCCATTGATTATCAGAAGCACAGCAAAATAGAAATGCCTAAAAGACGTTCGGCTACGCGATAAAATGAATGCGAGGTCCACCAGCTGACCGTATTCCCTGGGGTTAGTTATCCAGGGTCAGACTTGCCAGAGGGGAGCTAATCCCCAGGTGGTTCCTTGCAAGTTTAGCAGCCCGACCGCAGTAGTGCGAAGACGTCCTCTCACGACGAGTCGATCTCTTCCACTGATCTCTTCCGACTGTGGTGACGCGACGCGCGAACCTGTCCGCCTTATATACCCGCAGAGCCCGAGATGTCACGTTACCAACAGCTAATCACGAGCAACCAATGCGATGCCATTATTTTTCCTCATCAGCACACTATAGGAGAACATTCTGAAAAAATTAGTTTTAAAAAAATTAACAAAAACAAAAGATTTACAATTTGTCATACCCTATTCCTATAAAACCAATATGGTTACCAGAAACATAAATATTTGCTTTAATAATTAGTGAGCATAACTGACGAACACATTCGGGCATGTTCGACAAACCCGAGTCGACGGCTTCCGATTGAGACAAGCGTAAGATTGCCGAGCTCTTCCGATTCGATCCGAAGATTACCAGCCGCACAGCTCCAATTTAAAATACATTATTCCTGACTCACCATAATTACACTATTAATAACTTCATGACTATTTTCAGTATTTGAAATATATATATTTATATGTAAGATGGTAATTTTTCACGATTAATTAGAAACCATTTTTAAAAGTTACCTTGACTATATATGACGCACAATTCCTTATATACGTTATACTTTGCACCACCAGGGGGTGGGCGGGACATAACGTCAGCCCTCGTGACACGCTATGACGATTGGGCCGCACTATATCAAGTCTCATCTGCCACCAACACTTTGCTTCATTCGCAGCGCTACATATTATCTCCGTACTTCCCAACATCGCCTGCTTCAAGTTCCAAGTCCGTGTTGAAGGCGCGACCAAAGATTATCACATGCATGCAATATTTTTTACGGAAGCAGGTTAAAAATATTGACTAAGATAATTAATAATAAAAACAGTGCCTTATTAGCTGCGGTTGTGGAACACTGAAATTCACTGGCACGGCCCATATACATTTTTTGATAATTGCTTGGAGCATACAGTCCATTCACGGTTACTTCCAACTTTTCTGAAGCCCTGCTAAAGTTTTACTTCCTTGATATTCCTCCGCCTCACGCAAACAAAGCTTAACCGAGTCTCTAGAAAATTACACCAAAGGGACAAGGCACTGCATTCTGCGCACTCGGTGTAATGCTTATGTTTTGCATTAGAACTATTTCCTAATAGACGTTACCAACACACCTATATTCTCAATGTTTTAATTTATAGTATTTGTAAATGTAATGTTATAATTCACAGATAAAATATAAATAAAATTTCAATTTAACCAAAAATAAGGTACTTTTATGTTAACACAAGTACAAAACGCTTGTGATAGATCATATATCTAGGAAACAACCAAACACGACATAAATGGTGTGATTTTTCAGAGTTTTCATTCCGAAAGGGCGGAGACACCGCGAATAGACTATACCCAACCAAACTGCCAAGTTAATGGTATCACCAGGTTTGGTGTGCATCACTACAGTACATATTCCACTTACTGCCTCTACGATCGACATTTATGTCAAATTTAAGGCGTTCGCCAAGCTGGAACTATATTTGCGTTCGGGGCTAATACAGGTCTTGTCGCAGTTTTGTTCGTGTGAGGGTAATGGTAGTATGATTCAGCTTACAGTAGTCCGTAAAAGCAATTTTTATCGATGTTGGACGGCTCCAATAATAATAATATCTATAACATGCGCGATCTCTTGAAAGCATCATTCCGTTCTCGTACGGAATACGTTTTCTTTTCGTAGGTAAACATATCAAGGGCGCGTTTTAATAATTTTGTCAAAAAACACATTTAAAACATGCTACAACGCAGGCCATTCACGATCGTGTAGCCTACGTGAGGATGGCAAAGGTTAATGTCCTTAAATACACACGGTAACCGATCGGTGCCCGGTGAAGTTAGTTTCTTCTCTGAGGGCAATTTGAGTTATGTTAAGTTCCTGAAACTCCTGTCTGTGAGTGGTTGATGCTAATTCCACCGAGCACATAGTTCACTGATTCCGCGAAGCAAAAAAAAATGCTGTGTCAACCCTCAGCCAAACGACTCCTTAAATGTTACGCAGTAACAGCATGTGATAGTATATAAGTAGGGGCACCTGGTTTTCGCGAAAAGATTTGACAAGTTGTGTTCCAAAACACTTTAGTTCAGAACCACTTTACTGATTGGATCATTTTAATTGCTGTGCATCTTATCTGTCTGCCCGCAAATCACGGACGGTCAATATTGGAGAAACTTAATTCTGATTGGCCCACTCATGTAAAAGACTCTCTTCACACAAAGACAAGCTGCGAATAGCCAAATGAAGACTGCAAGTATGCACATAGGATATTGACGTCTAGGATCCACGTAAATCTTTTCACGAAAAACAGCTGGTCCTATCTGTAACATAACTTTCGGTCGCTCGAGGCTTTATAGGTTATAAGGCCATGAGCGACCGAAATCTGCCAACGGAAATAGGTTATTGCCATGCTTCCGCTTGATTTTTGTACTAAGCTTAATGGCGGCACTGGTCATGCAAGATAATGGAAAGCCGTTTGCAAATCATCGCCTGTTAGCCTACTCGCCAGCCGGTAGCCAGACCAATAGGCAGCATATAGTAACGAATCAGACTCATGATCCGTTCCCAGAGCCTCGAACGGAAAATCAGAGAATGGGTAGGGGTTCACGAAAGGAACCACCACGCTATTTCATATCTGCGTGCTTTCTACTCTGGGATGTCATTGTGGCCCTTATCGCCCCCGCTCTTCACTGCTTCAAACGCGGCAAACAGCACCGGGTGGGCGGACTCCTCAGTCTCGGTACACCGCAGACACAAGATCGAAGAGATTTGGCGGCTCTTAATAACGAAGTCTTGAGAGCCGATGAGGATTAAACGAGATAGAAGTGGAGCAACGCCGGTTTGCACTGGCAAAAGTGGGGGAGATCACCGAGAAAACCCACCGACCAGCGGGACCGTCCGGCACGATTCCCACATGAGCAAGTCCTGGAGCAACCCAGCCGGGATTCGAAACAAATTCACGTTTTTGGGAGGCGAGCTTCATAGCCGCTACAACACCGCGGCCCCACAGATACGAGAGAGTCGTCCAGTAGCAATGGTCGAGGGGGAGCACAAACATCTCCATTCACAAGTCGCCGACGCCAGCGACCGTGATACATAGTTACGAGAGGGAGATATAATTGCGTACGCGGGGCGGCGGGTGTACATGATTTACCGCCGACTCCACTCCGTTGGGACGGCCGGGAAGATCCGTGTAGGGCGAGACAACGAGCGCACCGGAAAACATAACTCCTCATTACCGTGCGGCGGCCAGCCGGGCTTGACCTTGAGGCGCACACCTCCAGCGACGTTGTGGACGAGCCTTCATTACCCGTCCAGACGGTAGAGAAGAAATGGGGCAGATTGCTCGTTCGAGGTGTGCAATAGCTACTCTCCGTGTTCCAACATTTGACTACTCACAAGATATAAACAAACACATTCATCACTGTTTAACATGTGGCTTTGACAGCTGTATTGTTATGGGGTAGGTCAATGTAGAATACATGCGCAAAAGACGATAATCGATTTACCACATATTTAGTCTATACTCCAGACCCAACTACTAATTTTATTGTTATAGATTTTTTACGGTAAAATGAGCACTTCTGAAAGCCCTGCCTAAGATCTACTTGTGTGCACATTGTGTATTCTTCCACGGCATGTAAAATTAACATAGCCATGGGCCTGGTCACTTTACTTACGCTTCGGTCAAGTGAAACTGTAAAATTGTTACGAAATAAATATTTTACAAATTTTCTCATTCTTACACGGGCAAGAATCAAAACAACCAGAAGGAAAAATACATAATTTCGGTAGTGACAAATGGTTACCTAGCACTTTTAATTTAACGATAAAACATGGAACTTTCCTCCTTTCACCCGTTACCAATTTTACAGTGGCAGTGACATCTTTCAAAGATTCATTTCAAAAGTGCTCAATTAACCGTGAATAGGCTATAGAGCTAATTCAATCGAGAACTAGTAAAATTTCAACCACATGTACATTTAAGTTTCTTTTTCTATTAGGACATAGTTTTAGGCACGTCCCGAATGACTTTCGAGTAATAACGAACGTGCAAGTAACTCAAAGAACGAATCCCGTGCTAGCTGGCCGAACGTAAATCAGAAGCATTAGCCAATGAACAGCTAACTGAAGTTCAAGTACACAAATAATTGTGGAGTCTAGTTTGTTGCCGAGTGAGTCCGCGAAATTTCCGGATCTCTACTAATTGTTGGGGCCGCGGTGGTGTAGTGGTTAGACTGCTCGCATCCCACTTAAAGAAAAAGGGGTTCGATTCCCGTCGGGGTCGCTCCCGGATTTTTAAATGTGGGAATCATGCCGGACGATGCCACTGGTCGGCGGGTTTTCTCAGGGATTTTCCGTTTCTCCCGCCCTTTTATTCCGGCGCCGCTCCATATTCACCTCACTTCTCGAGAGCCGATGAGGGCATCGGCTCTCGAGACCTCGATGTGAAGAGCCGCCCAAATCTCTCTACTCCGCTCCACTCTACTAACTTTCTAATAGAATTCCCTGATTGGTTACAACAACGTGAGTTAAGGAGCAGTCGCATACATAGAGATAGTTTCACGTTTGAGGCGAAGAAACCAAGGAGCTGTAAGGGCGACACACACACGCGTATCAAGCGCGCCAAGCTTAAACAATTCTAGAGAATTTCCCCCAAGGGACAACTAAGGTCCACCTGTTTTTCGCGAAAAGATTTACTGGAAGGCTAGACTCCAATCCCTATGGTATACGTGCAGTTCACCTTTGGTTATTGGACACATGTCTTTGTCAGGAGACAGTTCCTTACCTGACTGGGACAATGAGAATTAGGCAACACCGACCCTGAGTGGCCGTGATTCGCGGGCAGACACCTGCAGTGCGTGACAGTTAAACTCGGCCAATCACGAAAGTGGATCTGAGTTCTAGTGTTTTGGAGTAGAAGTAGTCCTGAAATCTTTTCGCGAAAAACAGGTGGCCCTAGGACAATGCACCGAATTCGTGCGCAATCAGTGCAATAATATTTTTCATAAGAACTATTTCTTACTAGGCATTAACAACACCTACTTCCTACCTATTTTTTACTCATATCAATAATAAATGAAATATAATTGATAGATAAAATATAGGTAAAAGTTTGCATTAGCCAAAAATAAGGAACTTTTACGGTAACAGAAGTACAAAACGTTTGTGTTACATGGCATATTTAGATAATAACAAAATAAACCCATACATGGGGTGATTTTTTAAAGGTAAGATTAAAAAAGTGTGAAGAAACTGTGAACAGACTATAAATTTTGAAATACAGCAGTATAAAAAAAAAGCCGTTTTAATAATACTCCTGACATCGTTAAAGTATCTACCCTTCTGTTCCTCGTCTGAGGTATGTTTTCTTTACGTGGGCTGATAAAATAGGTTACGTTTGGCTCCGTCAAAATAAGCGTTTTTCTAACATGCTGCAACGCAGTTCAAGCATCAGGTAGGCGACTATTACAGCAGAAGGAATGCACAATATCCAAGAAACATTCGTACAGGTGCGGAATTAAAAAGAAAAAAGCTTCTGTAAGAAATAATTTTAACGTGTGAAAATACAAGAGAGATACAAGGTAAAGATATCGCGCTTACGTAATAAGACGGAGTGTCGCACGTTACTGGCTGTAAAGAGTAAGCAGTATGAAATAGTATGTTCAAACACAGCTTCGCGGCGGGGAGCCAGAGAACCATACCGCGATGACTTCATGCTCTTGCATTCCTCCGCCCCACGTCATGATTTTGCATTCCTCCGCCATTTTGGCAGCGAGTGACCACATCATACTCTTGCATTCATCCGCCATTTTGGCAGCCAGTGACTGCAATTTTCCCCTCCAAATTTTCCTTTTTCCCAAAAAAAAGATCTAAAAACTTCCAAAAAATGTCTTACAGTGTTTCGATTTTTTTTTAATTTCTTTTTTTTTGTGAACCCAGGGCCATGGCGGCCATATTGTATGATGCCTCGGACAGCGGCTTCCTCCAACGACCCCCTCCCTCCGACGACCCCAACCCTCCAACGACCCCCTCCCACCGACGACCACCACCCTTCGTCGAGCCCCTCCCTTCAATGAGCCTATCTAGCCATTAAATAGAACTAAGGGAAAATATTATGTCACAATCATAGCATAGTGGCCATATTTGTTTTGACATGAAAACAGGTCTGAGATATATGCTCGTCTGTGAATTAAAATTCCCAAAGTATTATTAGTATTATNTTGTTTTGACATGAAAACAGGTCTGAGATATATGCTCGTCTGTGAATTAAAATTCCCAAAGTATTATTAGTATTACGTCACAGTCATACCACAATGGCCATATTTGTTTTGACATGGGGCCACAGCAGGGCCACAGCAAGAGCACAGAGGGTAGAGTACATGTTAGAGTTTAATATGAATACTTGTGTTTATAAAATGGTAAGGTATTTATTCAAATGAATTAAACACTTGTGTTTAATAGCACAAATAATAATATGTTCTGGATTCCTTCACAAGTTTCTCGCAACTTTATCGAATACGCTTAGTATTCAGATTACACCTAACTCAACACACATTAAATAGGTATTTTAAAAAAAAAGGATTATTTAATACTAATAAATAAAACAGGTCTGAGGTTGATGTATATGTCTTTATTAAACACAATANTTGTTTTGACATGAAAACAGGTCTGAGATATATGCTCGTCTGTGAATTAAAATTCCCAAAGTATTATTAGTATTATGTCACAGTCATACCACAATGGCCATATTTGTTTTGACATGGGGCCACAGCAGGGCCACAGCAAGAGCACAGAGGGTAGAGTACATGTTAGAGTTTAATATGAATACTTGTGTTTATAAAATGGTAATGTATTTATTCAAATGAATTAAACACTTGTGTTTAATAGCACAAATAATAATATGTTCTGGATTCCTTCACAAGTTTCTCGCAACTTTATCGAATACGCTTAGTATTCAGATTACACCTAACTCAACACACATTAAATAGGTATTTAAAAAAAAAAGGATTATTTAATACTAATAAATAAAACAGGTCTGAGGTTGATGTATATGTCTTTATTAAACACAATACGAATACATTTTATTTCGTAATAAGCAATGCATTATATTCCACAGTAAACACATGTGTATCAGGTTTATGAAAAAATATGATTTTCCAAAACAAATATATGATATTCCTCTTTATTACACATCATACATATACGAAATATTTCACAGTAAGCAATCTGATTTTACAATACAAAAACATTATATTCCAGAGTATATATATATATATATATATATAAAACAATTTAAGACGTGCACAAAGTCGGTTAGTATGTGATCGATGGGGAAGGAGTAGTACAAACACACCATTAACTTCCACAATAAAATTGGTAGTAAATATGCTGATTTTATACAATCATTTTAATATCTACCACACTATACTGCCCTGGTTTACCAAAACAAAATATAATATGAATGTAAGCAACTATTATTTAATATCCACTACACTATACTGCCCCGGTTTACCAAAACAAACTAAATATTAATCATACATAAGTAACTATTAAATATTGAAGATATTATAAATTTGTCACAGAATCAATACAATTGATATTAATAAATGCATGAAACTAAATAATGTTACTCAAACGAAACGCCACTACAATATGAGTAATTTTATACCAATGCATTTCACTATTATTATTAAAAACCTATTTTCAATACAATCAGCATGCATTTCAATAACTTCGGCAGTAAAAAAATCAATTAAAAAGAAGATATTATCAACCACACGCACTATAGCAAATACGACGAATTAATACAAATACGTCGTTAACTTCCGCAATAAAATGTCCGTCACTATTGGCATCATTTATACGAAATTGCTAATAGGAGAAAATACCTGTACCGTCTGAAATACTATGGTTGAATACATACATTTTAACGAACATCGTCGTGCGTAACTCCGTCCTTCCTTTTCACATTCACCATCTTGGAGACTTCGTGCAGGAGCCGGACTAGATGCACGTCTATCGCAGTCTTCGGTTGTGTTGTATTTACAAAAACTTGTACGCTTTGCTGCTGATGTTTCCACATGTCCCTGCTGTGTGACGACATAATTTTGTCTGTGGGAAACACCTTCAAGTGTAACAGGGACGGCTGAGTAACATCCGGTGGGTAAGTACACTTGTAGAGGCGTCCCCCACTTCTTAAAGAAATGAAAGATGCGAAATCCGCAATACTGCCAGTCGAGGTACTCGCTTCATTTATCAAGTTGGGAAATGCATGTTTTAAATCATAAGTCGACGAGCAACTCACATCTGCAGCCATAGCATGGACATCGGTGGATGATGCCCCTTTCATAGTGGTGTTGATAATAGATGTTTCATCCATGCGAACAGATAATTTCTTGTATTTGATGCATGAGTCGAAGAATCCGACCAGCCTCTCCGTAGTCGATGTAAGGGTTAATAGTGCGACCGATTCTAGTGACTAACAAGGAAGTACGCCAATCCGCCCATGGTATATCATTCGACGAAGGCATAACTGCCACAGACCCTCGTAGAAGAGAAAGTATGCTGCTGATGTCCATCCGCACAGCTATCGGAGCTTTGTGAATGTATGCTGCCAGCAAGTCGAGACACTCCCAAGGACCGATACGAAAAACGATGCATGTAGGAGAAATAATGCGAAAAAAACTCTAAAAGAGTATTGCTCGATACATTAAATGCGACTTTCTTAGAAGTCTTCACAGGCGAAGGTGAACGTGTGTGTTTAGAAGCCGGAGACACCACCGGTGTGTCAATATTAATTATCTCTTCGTTGGTAGACATAGCGTGAATGTGAGAAACACCTAATACCCCAACACCCACCACAGTCAAGTATTAAAAACATAAAATTGATTTACACAGTAATCGACCAGAAGGCTCGAAAGCGATTGAAGGACCTACCATAACAAGTGATTATCGACAACATGTAGATCAAGTACGGAAGAGAACTCTGTAGCAAACCCAGATACGTTAGCAGTAGAGTTGAACGAATGGTGTGTCGCTACTACTACTTCTTCCTGCGAATACATACAGAATAATGGTCAACGTGAGTAGCTTTTATATATGCCTACGACCAGCAAAATTCACTAATGCTAGCAGCCATGTGAACAAACGTAATAACCGTCGTAGTCTGGAAGTAATTTGAGATGTTTAAAAACCGCTTTACTAATCACCTATAGCCCAACAAACAGATAAACGGTATATTTACAAAAATCACCAACCATTAGGCGGCCATTAAAAAATAGTTAGGTCCTCTCACAATGCACAGCAGGTAGTCAAGTTATTGGGATGTCGTTCAACAATCATTTATCCAAAGGAACTTCTTTAAAAAAATGCATTATCTCTCGGCACGAAAGGCGTGAAGTAAACTGTGTGTCGTTAAAAACTTATTAGGTCCAGCCGCGGCAACATGAGCGTTCAAAGAGTCACATTGCAACACGGCCTGTCTTACACACCCCAAAAAATTTTAACGAAGTATAATACATATAAACAATGCAGATTAACACATTTGTTTAGCAGTATAATAGAGATTGTCACACAGCAAACTAGGCTTCCATTACGTATAAGTCACATCGACAAAGAGGAAACCAACACATTTAAATCGCGGATCGTAAAATTATTACTGGGTACAGTTCGAGCTATTATATGCGGCCCATCCAATTCAGGTAAGACAGACGCGCTTGTTAGTCTTTTAGAGGAACCAAACGGTATCAAGTTCGAGAATGTTTACTTATATTCGAAATCTCTACACCAGCCAAAGTATTTATGTCCAGCTGTTACAGTACTGCGCTATTTCCCCTTTAGTGAAAATGAATCGGTTATACAACCATGCGAGGCATTACCAAACTCTGTGTTTATTTTCGAAAATGTAGCAAGCGAAAAACAAACAAATATCTAACAATATTTCAGTATGGGACGGCATATGGCAGTGGGTGTTATTTACCTATGTCAAACATATTCATGTATGCCTAAACAGCTTCTATGTTAAAATGCTAATTTCCTAGCCCTATTTTGTATGGACGACCTGAATTAACATCACATATACTCGGACCATGTAAATAGTGATATGCAATTTGACAGATTTAGAGAAATGTGTTCGCATTGCTGGAGCGAGGCGTGCGGTTTCCTAGTGATAGCAAAATATTTTCCAATTGATAAGGGTCGCTACCGCAGAGCCATTGACCAGGTCATCAGTGAAGTATGACCTACTCAGTAGCCAAGTTTGGGCATAGCAGCCTGAAGCATACACAGGAAAGCTGCATAATTTCCACCAACGAAGGGAACTGTAGATTTTGTGGGAAACATGCCAAGAATCTGGGCATTGCTAGGCATGATGCAGATGCTGTGAATGTATCATTTGTACACAGCATTACATCGGAGGTGTAGCATCTGGTGGTAGCACTTCAAACCAGTATCGAGATGCATCTACGCACATTATTGGCAGGCATTGCTCGAATCAATACTGTAGAGACAGCACTGAGTGGTATGGGAGAGCGAATAGCTAGTAGAGTACACAGAGATATGTTGTGTGAATTATACACATTGTACAACGACATTAAGAAACTGTCTGTGTTGGGCGGGAAGCTTGCTACGGTGGAAAACAGACTTTACGAAACTAATATCTTGGCCACAAACAAATATATACATCTCGGAACATTAATTGAAAATGTATCCAACCTCACGACTATTACTAGTGGAGACGCACTCGAAGCAGTGGAAAGTAGGCTGTCTGGCAACATGAATGTACTGTTTACCAAAATGGAGACTCAGCTTCACAAAATATCCGAAGATGTGCTGAAATTGAACACATTAGAAGGTAGGATATTGGTCGTGAAGGAGAAAATCGACAATATAGGAGAGCAGAATGGTGCAAGAGTGCTAGTGGGCATCACAGCACTGCTAGACAGGCACCTGAAGTCCAAGAGCAACCCAAATACAAAAACAATGGAATCGAATCTAGTAGCCATGGAGGGCCGCATGTTCGCCAACACAAATGTATTGTCTACCAAGCAGGATGCACATCTTCGCAAATTAGCAAATGAAGTACAGAAAATCCATGTTATAGGTAGCATGGTGTCAGCTATGGAGAAAAAAATTACCGATGTAGGCGAGCAAGTGGATGGACTTGGCGCTAAACTCGCCAGCCACAATAATGACAAGACTGTGCGGGACACATTAAACAAGAAATTAGAATCGAACCTCAATGCCATCAGTATGTTGTCTGTTACAGTGACGAAATATTTTCAGACATTTACAAATAACATGCGAAACATAGTGGCAAGTAAACTGCCTGCAGTGGAAGTGCAACTTACAGATTTGGGGGACCATGTATATTATAGATCGCTTACAACTCTCGTGTCAACATTGAAAGATAATTTGTGCATAGCAAACGATAGTGCAAGCAAGATGACTGCTATGAGCATAAAACTCACTTCAGTTCAAACAGTGCTCGAACAAACTGTGGGTAAGGGGTTTGCACAACACTTCACAAAACGTGACGAACAATTAAATACTCTCGGAAAAAGTGTGGCTGTGCTACATACACAGAAGGAGATTGTAGCTGGCTTGAAGCCCAAACTTAGCACGATATTTGAGGGGATGACCAATAAACAATTCGTAAGAATTCTTGAAGAAATCGACAGTCATAACCGTAGTTTGATTAGTAGTATCTCAGACATTCAGAACTAATACGACACATAATTATCTGTTATTTTAATGATATTAGTACAGACAATTAGAAATGGCAGCATTGTGTGCACATACGCACTACAATACTCAAAAAAATCAATACTTTCGAAGATAAAATTGTCAATGCAATTGCACGTAGAGCAATTGTTTAGTATAAAGTACACACATTACACTAATAATGTTAGTATTATGTCTACAGCTATTGAGGACATACGTCGCGTTATTGCGAGTGTGTGTGCCAAGTATTTCCAGGCTAAGCGAATACTTATGGAACGTGATGCAGTACTGGAAACAAGCATTTCAGCCAATCACATCCTGACTGGATGTACTAAATAAACATCCTATTCCCCCTGACATGAAGACTGACACGGGCGGAGAATTAAAGCCAATTCCAGATGACGAAATTTGTTTGGCCGAAGTAGAACCTTGAAAAAAAATAAAGGACATTTCTCACTCGACTACTGTTCGCAATTATCTAACATCTTATACGAGCCGGTTTAATGACGGGATTTATGATGTTAGCAGAAGGAATAAAAAATTGTATTTAGGTAATAAACATACATTTTTCCTCCCCAATGATTATGTACAGATCGATAATGACCTTATTTCTCTGGGCCTCTACGAACTTCTATTTAAGTGCAGACCATGCGAATTCTCGCGTGAAGCTCTCAATCAATATAAAAAAAATGCTTTCTATCACCAACGCATATTTAACCAATAACAATATAAATACCAACACATATAAAGATGAATCACACCCGAAATTTGACATTGTGTCAGAGCTGTATCAGAATGTTGTTTTAGCTAGTGGCTCGGGACTGACCACAAAACTTGATAATAGCAGTCAGCTCGAATTTGTTTACTGGGACGATGCAAACGAGTTGGTCGCGCGCCTACATCTACTCATCGCATCTCAACAGGCCAGAAATAATTCACACTCTAATAAGATTGTGAATATTGTGGATATGTGAAGCCGGTTACGTGTACTGAAAAAATGTCTCGTGCGGCGGTCGTAGCTGAAATACACAGACCATCGCGGAAAAATAACATTAGAAGACGAGTACAGCTGTTTGGACTTCACGACCTGTATAAGGATGATCTGGTGGAAATGATTCCTTATGCTTCTGTGAATAAAGGCTATCAATACCTGTTAACAGTTATCGACTGTTACAGTAAATTTGCGTAGGCTGTTCCCGAAAAAAGGAAGACGGGAATAGATGTTGCCAAGGCTATGAAGTCGGGCGGTAAGGGTTCACCAAATAATATTGAGACAGACTTAGGCAAAGAATTCTACAATAGACCATTCCGTATACTAATGAAACAGAATAACATGAACCATTATAGTACATTTAGTGATAAAAAACCATCTATAGTTGAACAGTTAAATAGAACACTCAAAAATCATATGTGGCATGAATTCTCGGCAAAAGGAATATATGCCTGGCTAAATATTCTGCCTCGTCTGATTGGTAACTACAACAATATAATACATAGGACAATTTGTATGCAACCAGTACATGTAAAAGACAATTCGTTGCTATCAACAGTGTTTAAACATACAAATATTCTAGATTCTAGGAAACAAAAAGCGAAAATTGGTGATTATGTGCACTTTTCACGTCTTAAAAATCTATTATCTAAGGAATATACACCACGCTGGTCTCTAGAAGTATTTCGTGTTGCAAAGATCCGGTATTACAAACCATGTACATATGAACTTGAAGATTTAAATGGCGAGCAGATAAAAGGTTCTTTTTACGAGCAGGAAATCATGGTAACTAAATTTCCCAGCACTTACTTGGTCGAGAAAGTGATACGCACTAAGAACGATACAGCATTTGTCAGGTGACCAGGGTTCCATCCGCGATTCAATAGTTGGGTTCTCAAAGCAGACCATCGTAAAATTTAATTTTAGTTGCATTGTTTGCACTGCAGCGCACGCAGGTGGAAAGGACGCACGAGGCAACTAAAAACAAGCCTTAATCTGTTCGCACATTATGTTGTTTGCACCGCCGCCGTGCACACAGACAGGGCCAGGGGGGCATGTCGAAGGGCAATCTACAATGGACAACGATGGCTGCCATCTCGAGGTTGTTCGGAAATGGCGGGAGGAGGGGAGAGAGTCATCAATCGCCCGGCTGGTGTGCCCAAGGCCGTCGGGGATTGCGGCAAACTGGAGGGGGGAGGGACTGCTCCCGGCTGGCGCAGAGCGCGCCAAGCTGCGCCAAGTTGACCAAAAGTCTCTCCCACCAGCCGACCCTCGTTCGAAGTCATTCACATACCTTATAAAGCCCTTACACTATACAATGCATTAGTCAGTTTCATGATATGCCCCTGGGGAATAAGACACTCAAGAACAGAGCCAGTCTCGTAAATAAAATTATTAAAACCCTATATTTTGAGACCCACATACCAGGCTTCACATTTTGTGGCCCTGGTACACGTCTAGCTCGTAGACTCCAACATGGTGACATACCTATAAATACTTCAGACACAGCCTGTAAAGCACATGATATTTCGTACGCCGAGAGCAATAACTTGAAAGATAGACACACAGCTGACACGATCCTCGCGAATAAGGCCAAGACGATTGTTAGCACACCAAACACGAAATTCGGTGAACGAGTAGCGACGTGAACTGTTGGCAAAATAATGAATACCAAAGTTAAGAAAGGAATTCGTTTTAGATACAGATGAACAGCTAGGAAGAAGAGCAGTCGTTGGAAGAGTAAAGTGCAGAGGAATACTCCCGTTTCTTCTGCCTGCGGTAGGGCTTTTTGGATCGTGTATAGGTGGTGCTAGTGGTATAGCTCGAGCTGTGAGTAGTGCTTAAGATGGAAGTAGGCGATTAACAGAACAATTACGACATAATAAATGCATGGAAACCCTTGCCAGCACAAAAAAACACGGGAAAAGGCTATACTTGCGCCTGTATCATGGCGGTGGCACAAAATGTGTACATCGGCGAAAGAGGAAATCTTAAGTGAACCACCCAACTGCCCGCTAACAAACATTGACTTGCATAAATTTTCGCGGAAATTAAAAATGCATAATTTCCGTGAGGTGTTTATGCGGGACACACTTCCACAGCAACCAAAACAATCAGAATGTGGCATACTACTGAATCTAGACACAAGATCCAGTGCAGGGACACACTGGACGGCATATAGAAAGGATGAGAACACAGTTCAATATTACGATAGCTATGGTAACCTAAGGGCCCCACCAGAACTGAGGCAATATTTTAAAGGTGCTAGAATTTATTATAACCACAAGACATAACAGAGACCGCAGGACTGGAACTGTGGCCTCTTATGCTTACATTTCCTTGGTACTTAACACCAACACAATACTACTAAGGTGGCAATCATGTCGATCACCTTGATTGTGACAGGTAATACCTAGGAAATAAGGATCATTACATTTTCCACCGCTAAGCCTGGCAGGCACGTGGTCTATTGCAGTGATAGATTTTCAAACATATTTTTCAGTGCCAAATATTGATGAACATAATTGTATGTTTCAATATGTAAAGGTAGACGGTAAAAGAGGTGAGTTAAGCATACCTACTGGCTCGTACGAGATTGAAGATATTGGCGAATATCTTAAATGTTAGCTGGGACCGGACATGACTTTAGTGTTGTGTGGAAATTATAATACTCTGCACAGCGAGATGCGTTGTACAGCACAAGTAGTCTTTAGACAAAATGATACTCGCCACTATAATGGGATTTGAAAACGCAAAATACGAGGCAAATAAAACCCATGTATCTACCCTGTCGGTAAGCATTTTCCCCGTGAACATTATAAGAATAAACTGTAACTTAGTTAGCAGCTTGTATCACAATGGTAAACCAAGCCAGACATTACATGAATTCTCTGCAAACGTCCCGTCGGGATTTAAATGTGTGAGTGTCCCAACATCATCCATATATGTGCCAGTCGCGATAGAGAACATGCAAGAAGTAATTGTTTCCATAGTAGACAAAGAAATTCGTTTGATTAATTTTCGAGGTGAGAAAATAACAGTGTGTTTGCATTTGAGGAAAGATGGGGCTGAAAATTAAGCATATGAACGCAATAAAAGGGACTTATCGCATCACCTAAAGTCAGTACGAGGCAGGCATGCAGTCCGCTAACATCTGAAAACATTCATTTCCTTACACGATCAGGTTTAGCGGTCAAGAGAAAGTATGGATGTGGAAATCTTAAACGAAGGTCAGCCGGTCGGTTTCGAAGAGGCAATCACCAAGCCGGAAATCCACACTTATTCGACGTACCTGCCAGGCCTGTACATAGCCTCGTCCGAGGTATGGATTCCCATGCAAAACCAAGATATTTACATAGCACTATGTAATTCTTCTTTGCGCTTCCGGGAAACGCACTAATGGTAATGCACTAACAACAACAACTAAATTCATTAGAAGCGGTATACTTCACATGATTAATAGAATCTCTTACGAATTGAATGGGTGCGAAGTAGATGCCACTAGTGATGTTGGAGTCATGGCAACCATATAGAATTACCTTTCATTAACGCATAACCAACTGCTGGCCTCCAAAATGGCGTGCTGGGGAATCGAGGAAGAATTTAAGGTTCCTGTCTATGCCAAAAGTAAATTTGAAGTGAGTATTCCCCTCGCTATGCTGTTAGGGTTCGCGGAAGACTATAGGCACATGATTATTAATTCCAAGCAGGAGATAGTTATGCAAATGGCCAACTCTCAAACGAATGCAATCTCCAGGACACAGGTTCAGAAGCAGTTACACTTTCAATACATTCTATTGAATGGTTACTGCCACATGTAGAAGTGATCATGTCGGAACTAGTAACATTTTTGAAATATGCAGAAAAAGGAAGGAATGTAGATATGGCATTTCATACTTGGAGTTTAGAAATGTATTGTAATGTACCGAGCGCTGTAAGCGTAAATTCGAACGTGAAAACTAGCTTTACAAGTAAGAAACCAAGATATATAATTGTAGCGTTTCAGTCAGGTAAATTGAACATAATTATTAAGGACTGTTCGACATTCGACCACGTAAATACAGAGGAACGTTAAGGTATTTCTAAACTCCGAGGCATACCCATATGGAGATTTAAATATCGATTTCGCGAACGGCATGTATATGGTATCATGCCAAATGTACGCAGACTTCCAGTGTTCGTACTATGGCCTAACGCAAGCCCCCACTCTCGAACCGAACAAGTTCATGAACACGGCGCCCCTACTAGTGATTGATGTTAGCAAACAAGCGATCGCTAAAAATCCGGGGTTGTAGACTGTAGTATTGAAATAACTGCCACAGGGAATTTTCCAGCCTTCACCCAGGCCTACGTCTTAATACTTCACGAAAGACTGGTTACGTATAAAGTGCACGACAGAGTAGTTAAAATACTAATGTAGATTACAACTACGGTACATTCTCTCTACAACCGGCATTATGTATGCAAAGATTCAGGGATACGTCTAGCAGAAGGGTTTTATTATTAAGCATATTTGCATAGCATATGTTGACGGGCACATACAGACCGTCGTGTCCATGGCGTGTTCTGGACGTGAAAAGAAAAGTAACGAACATGTGGCTGGAAAAACGATACCACGACCTCAATTGGTGTGAGGACGATTTGGAAAATGAGAAAGCATGCAATGTTGTACTTGTCGCTGCGATAAGTAACAATGGTACATAGCATTTAACCAATTATTGTAGTGAGTGTGGGTGCCCATCGTTTAGAAGGTTGAAAGAGAAATATACGGACCTGCTAGACATGTATGTGACACATGTATGCGTAACCTTGTATGCCCTTGACTTCATGCTTTGTTGATTAAGTCATGGCATCTGTCAGACTATATCGAAGGTCATAAAACGCAACCGACCATTATAAATAGCTCATCTATCGAGGCAAAGAACTATAGTAATGGTCAGCCGCTCATCATGGAATGTCTAATCGCCAAGCTGAATGGGACCCCGCCATATATACCAATGTCAGAGCTTGTCATCGGCAAGGTATACACTGCATCAGATTTTCGTCGCACAGAGTCAGCATACAGTAAATGTATAACATGTATGTTAGACGATAATACCCGTATCCGACTGCCTACATGCTACACCCAACTCATATCAGGTGGCAACATGGTCAGGCTTAATGTTCCAACAGTACAATTCAGCTACGGTGGCATCAAGTCTAGTGACAATGGGAGGTCAATGCATGTCGTAGAATTTTCGTAATGGCTAACATGGGTTCATAGTTTATTACATGTGTAACATATAACATGTACTTCATCCCACTAGTCACATAAGAGGGGGATGTTACAGTAGGATACAGATGTGTACATTTCAAACCACCTGGCCAACCGTCGCAAGTAGAATCTTGTAANTCCCACTAGTCACATATGAGGGGGATGTTACAGTAGGATACAGATGTGTACATTTCAAACCACCTGGCCAACCGTCGCAAGTAGAATCTTGTAACTGTCAACACTGTACATGCCATACCAATGAGGTTAGTTTTCTCTCGGTACCTTGTAATGTAATAACGTGAGCCGTATATTACCTAAGACCTGAAATGAAACTACCTTACTCACTCAGTATTATGATAACGCAGGCATGCGAAGAATACATTACGTCAGGTGTGGTTAACTCGTACAATCGCGTATGAACTTTGCAATGCCAACACTGGTAATGTAATTACACGCTGGACTGAGTACTGTACCAGTCACCATCATACAACCTGCTTGGACAGGGGTAAAATTATGTGGAATACAATGTGTTCGCCATTAACATGAGAGGTGTACCTGGCTGCAATATAAGAAGAGCAATATGTAGAGCTGCATTAGTGTTTCGTTGAGAAGAGAACTAACAACATGTTTAAAATATGTGATTGTGTGTCATTTCTGCCAGAAGGTGTGAACATGTACGAGAAATACTTTATCGGATATAGAAGAGTTATGTTTAAACCAATATTTGAACAAGAGCCAGTAAAAATATGTGATACTGAACATCATTTTTAGGGCTATCACGACACTTGTGTTCATTTCTATTATGAAATTCTACCCTGCTACTGCTCCGACCAGTGTGCCATCTACAATCTCCGGCCCAAGAGCGAGCTACCTGAAAATGGACATATTCTCGCAGTATGTACGGAATGTGAAGAAATTACAGAACTACGTGATGAGAAAAAGAAGGTGAAATTTACTTTGCGAGAAGCCAATACTGGATCAACTTACCGCTGGACCGAAGAATGTACAGGCCACATACATACGAGCACGCTGGAAGAATGTGGTACCGCATACGTTCTACACTGCGCCGCTAAGATATGTTTTGTGTCTTCAATTGAAACTATGTATATGCGAAGCTTGCGTCAACATGAGCGTTAAAGCAGACATCGGCAGCACGATTTTAGAGGGCGAAATAATGTCATAGCAAGTGTAAATGTTGCAAGATAATGTACGAAATTTATGCGGGTATATGACTATTATTGTTCAAGAACCACTGACGCTATGTCGCCGTAGAGTACGACCGCTATATAAGGTGTGTCTACCCTGCCAGTCGACACCAGTGAGCTCAAGATGAATGTGTCATTTCGTCCAGAGACATCCTACAGCAGTGTAACTCCTGGTAACAACTGTATAACTTATGTCTGTGATGGCGAGACCGCTGATGAGCCAAGAACGTACAGCGAACAGTCCGATGGATAAGGCATTGGCTGCTTGCCTACAACCCAACGTCGTACGAGCGATGTCAGCAGATGGTCGAATGTAATATTCTGGGGAGGTACATCGTTAACTATATGCGAACAGACACTCCCCTGCCATGTGGTCCAGACGAAGTTATATCTCACGCTTTATTGCAAGATACGATAAGAGTTTACCTTCCTCAAGAGCCTTTGGTGCTTGCTGAACCTACAACTCTGCTACTGCTGCTGCTGTCGACGTTGCTGTGATTGACATTAATAATTGGGATGACAAGCTGCCTGCTGTCAAACGTAAGAAGCTTGCCGTCCTGCCATGTGGTCCGGACGAAGTTATAACTCACGTTTTATTGCTAGATGCGATAAGAGTTTACTTTCCTCAAGAGCCTTTGGTACTGGCTGAACCGGCCAACTCTGCTAAAATACTAACTATCATACCAGTAAAGACAGCCCTCTGTGTGTGCCAGTGCACATTCTCAGGGGATGGTTCCCTGGGTTCTCTATTGTACCAGTAAAGCCATTAGCTTTGGAGGGTATAATTATAGGCTGGCAATGAGGAGGAGGAGCCGTCTCTCCTATGGTTGTTATGTTCGCATTAGATGACGCTTGTTATTGCCGCCCTAAAATGCCCACTCTCGTTTGGGAATGTGTATAAATACCCCTCCTATATTCCTACACAGTTAATCATGTCTGGACCTCTACGCTCTACGTGTCTTCCTATACATCTAGAGTCCCCCACAATTTCAGCTATAATACCTGCAGTACTGTGCGTGTGTATTCTATGTACACCTGTGGGTCAGTATCAGACTGACAGTCGATACTCTATACAACTTATCTCCTCTTTAAAGGTAAGTGTGCTTCGTCTGTTGGTGAGTATATTATATGTATGTGAAGACGTTCCAAGGCTATAACTTTGTAGTACATTATATAATTTCACAAACCTGCACTTGTTAAGTGTTTCACCTAGGCCTTTTCTGTCGACAACAGGCCTGAGGTATAGAACGCTGTAGTAGTTAATCCTGTGTGTCAAACCAGCACTTGTTAATTATTTTACATATGGGTTTTCTGTCGCCAACAGGCCTGCATATAGCTATTTGTAGCGTTTTTAATGCTAAGGTCTTGTATGGCATGCTGTTTACCATATAGCTCTGTATATATTCAGTATATCTGCTTATTAACATGCAATCATATAGTCTTCGATGGTCCTTACAGCTCTGTTTAAATTTAGTCCCGGGTTCGAGCCTCTGTGAACACACAGTTAAATTAGATATAGCATTGTATTAAATTATACTGCCATATTTGCATACTACCCTTTTTTTATTATTTATTGTAGGATACCACCCGGTCTGGGCTGCCTGCATCACATATTAGTATATAAACATATTAGTATATACACATATACTAGCGCAATGGAATCGCCACATAGTTCACCATCATTGTCTCCATCCTCTGCTGTGTTGTCTAACCCCATACCATTCCCTTTGTATGTATACCAGCACTACAGTGTGGTTTTTGCGACCGGGTGTTTGCGGATCGATGGAATTTATTGTGCCACGAGCGTAATTGCTCCCTCAATCCATTCCGGCAGCTTAGCCAACATCTTTCGATCGCCTAGACAAGCTTGCCGAACATAGTGCAACATGTAAAGGACTGATCAGACAGGCTGCTTCGCTCAACTGAACGTTCTGTAATGAGGGTTTTGCACAATCTTGTAATTCACTGCATCATGAACGTACTTGTTGGGCGAACCCAGATGCTCTTTCAGGGGCATGTGGGACTTGCGGCCGGCAGTTTACCAGGGCCGATAGGCTTCATGCACATAGTACAAACTGTTCTGGTGCTGCCACGACAACCTTCAAGCCGGCGAAGCGAGCAAAAGTGACAAGCCCGTGGCATCGCCATTACATTCTGGCTCTTGCCAGTGAGGTTAGATCTCGCAGAGAGCCCATCGTCACTGGGGATGGCGAGAGCAACTTGTATGGCTTTGTAGAGGTTGAAAGTACGTTCAGAGGTATAATAAAATCATTCATTGCTGAGAATACCTCGCGGGGGTGCCATTTACATTTGTGACTACCTCGAGGCAATGAAAGCGAATATCACTGGCCAACTAGAGCAGGAAATCGGACCCAGGGGGCGATCGAGTTTAATATATTTCTAGAGTGAATATTTGGGAAATTAGAACCTCACAAGGACGAGAAGGATCGGTGTGCCTTTAAGACGAATAACATGTATTTTTTTAACATGGCCGACATAGCGGTGGCTGTGTCGGCTGCCATTGCAAAGATCTGCATGAAGGAGACTGACTATATGGGGAAGGGTAGCGTGTGGTATCTCACTGCTGTTAAAAGAGTTCAGTTACATGTAAACAGGCTCGAACCCCTTAGAGTCTCCTCATAAATCCCATTGCCTGCAGGTTTTGCAGGGAAACCGGCAATTATCGACACACACAACGAGGATGACCACCAGTGTTTTAAATGGGCTTCTACAGGCATGTGTCATAGAGGAGGGAATCCCCAGTGTGTCAACCTGCGATACGCTAAGCTGGAGACGCACTTTGATTTTTCAACCGTACATTTTCCCACCCTCTCTAAGTCAAATACCTGCTTTTGAGAGAGCAAATTCAGGGGTTAGCATCAACATATAATCACTCAATGACGAGAATACGAAAGTAGTGCCGATACGGGTGACAGATGTTGAACTGGCCCAGCACTTTGATTTACTGCTGCTCACCACAGGGGAGGATCAGAACTCACACCATTGCTATGTCTCGAATTTCTCGCGAATGGTACGCTCCCAGGTGACGTCACACTGTGCGCATTTAGATATCTGTAAACATTGTTTTAAGACGTATGATAATCAACCACATGTGACAGGGCTGACAGGTGCAGAAAATCTGGCTCAGCACAGGAGGTATTGCAATAACCATACGGCTGTTCGCGCCGACATGCCATAGCCGGACAGGTACGGCGGGCCACCTGTGCTTAAGTTCAAGAATTATCAGAACGGCGACAAGGTACCTATAGTAGTATATGCAGACTTCGATGCAATGCTGGTGCCTGTACAAATATGTCAGCCAAAACCAGTTATGTCCTACATGTATAGGTACCAAAAACATGAGCCCTATTCATATGGCATATATGTTAAAGTTGATAATTCAATTATCCCCGCCTATAAGACGACCAGCCTACCCCTAGTGTAAATGTTTACATGGGCAAAGGTGCGTCGAAACAATTCATGGAAGAGGTGGTTAGGCTAGGTCTCCTGGTTAAAGACATATATAGGCAGTCTGAACCTTTGCGACCACTTACGTATGAGGAACGGGCTGGCTATGTTTTAGCCACTACCTGCTGCCACTGTTCTGGCATGTTCACTTGCAAAAACCAAAAGGGGCATGACCACGATCATTTTACCAGCAATTTTATTGGGGCATCGTGTAATAACTGCAACAAGCTTCGTCACCGACCCCAGAGACTGCAGATACTCGTCCATAACTTAATGTATGATGCCAATTTAATAATTAAGCAGCTTGGCTATGATTCCCAGGACATATTTATTATACGGCATAGAGAGGAGAAACTCATTACCTTCAGTAAGAGTTTAGCGACAAGTTCACTATACAGTTCATTGATACATATAGGTTCATGCCTGCCAGCCTTGCAACTCTCACTGGGAATCTAAAGTCTGGTGAATTCCACACAACATCTCGCTTCTTCACTGTAGAGCGCGAGCTAAAGCTGGTAACCCGGAAAGGAGTCTTCCCATACGATTATCTTAGATCATGAAAGAGAAGCTCGCTAAACCGCAATTACCTGCTATAGAGTAATTCTACAATAGGATTACTGGGGGGAATGTCAGTGCCGAGGACTACCAGCACGCACAAACCGTCTGGTCTGTGTTCGGCTGTCGTACCCTCCAGGATTATTCAGAGCTCTACCTGAAGATGGACGTGCTGATCCTGTGCGATGTCTTCGAGAATTTCCAGGGGCTCTGTTTATGTACAAACAGTCTCGACTGTGTACGCTATGTTAAAGCTCCCGCGTTCTGGTTTGTTGCAATGTTGCGCAAGATGCAGGTGGAATTAGACTTGCTTAGCGACTATGATATCCACCTGTTTATTGAGGCTGGTATCCGGGGAGGGGTGGCTCAATGTATTAAGCGGCATGCGGTTGCCAACAATAGGCATATACCAGAGATGTGTGATGCCAACAAGCCATCTACCCACCTGCAGTATGTAGATGCCAATAATTTATACAGGTGGGCAATGCTACTGCCGCTCCCATATGGCGGTTTCTAATGGACCAGACCGAACGCCGATGTGATGAGCGTGCCTGATGATGGATATGTCGGCTACATACTAGAGGTAGACGTAGAGTACTCTTTCACTCTTCACGAAGAGCACATGGATCTTCCATTCTTGCCAGTGAACGGGGGTCCCCCAGGGTCCAAACAAACGAAACACATGACGACTCTGGAGATCAAGCTTCATTATATCGTACATTATGTTAATTTGAAGCAAGCATTGGGTCATGGGTTATGGCTGAAGGCTGTTCACAGTGTCTTTCAATTCCTGCAGAAGCCATGGTTTAAGCCCTATATATATTTGAATACTGCGAAACACCAGACTGCCACGAATGCTTTCGAGAAGGACCTTTAGAAGTTAATGAATAATGCAACATACAGCAACCCTTATGGAGAATAAGCGCAAATGACCAACATACAGCAAACTTATGGAGATAAGTGCAAATGACAGCGTATGGAACTTGTGTGTGGAGAAGTTCGGGCGAAGAAGCTCATCGCAAAGCCTGCATTTAAATGCAGGACTATATACGATGAGTCATTGTCCCTGGTCAAATTGTGCCAAGAGAGCATTATGTTTGACAAGCCCATATATGCTGGGTTTGCCGTACTCGACCTGTCAAAAACACTCATGTATCGATTTTACTACAATGTAATACGAGCACGGTATGGGGGCAGTGTGAACCTCCTCTATATGGATATTGATAGCCTAATGATGGAGATTGCATGCCCTGACTTCTACAGTGAACTCGCCTTAGACCCGGCACTCATGTCGGAATTCGACATCAGCGCCTACCCAACCACTCATCTTTGTTACTCACCTACCAATTCTAAGGCAATTGGGAAGTTCAAGGATGAATGTGCGGCTAAAGATATGGTTGAGTTTGTCGAGTTGAGGGCGAAACTGTATGCATACCGATGCCTGAATATGGTAGGAAAATGCGCGAAGGGGATACAAAGGTGCATAGTTGAAATGACGATGACGTTCTACGATTATCGGCACATCTTTTTGGCCGAGCGCTGCATGAGAGTACAGGTCGTCAGTATCCGATCGCACCATCACAAATTTTACACAGAGCAAACCAACAAACTGGTTTTTTCGTGGATGGACGATAAATGGAAAGTCCTGGATGATGGCATACATACCATCCCCTATGGTTATCGGGCCTAATAAGAAAAACAGCTCTGGGTCAGGCCTACATGGTTATATATGCATACTGCTGGAGAGAGTGTTTTTCTCCCGGCATGTACTGTAGCACGTACAAGTGTTGTCGTATTCCTCTTGTCAGGNTAGTTGAAATGACGATGACGTTCTACGATTATCGGCACATCTTTTTGGCCGAGCGCTGCATGAGAGTACAGGTCGCCAGTATCCGATCGCACCACCACAAATTTTACACAGAGCAAACCAACAAACTGGTTTTTTCGTGGATGGACGATAAATGGAAAGTCCTGGATGATGGCATACATACCATCCCCTATGGTTATCGGGCCTAATAAGAAAAACAGCTCTGGGTCAGGCCTACATGGTTATATATGTATACTGCTGGAGAGAGTGTTTTTCTCCCGGCATGTACTGTAGCACGTACAAGTGTTGTCGTATTCCTCTTGTCAGGTGCATGGCTGTGGGTTTTGGTAGTCATATTTCTCTATAAGCATGCTGTAGCGCTTGCAAGTTTGTTGCATGCTCACCAGGCATGCTGACTGATAGTCTACTGTGGCTCGTTCAGGAGGCAAGACCCTGATATTGACAGGTAGATTCTCTGTTTTTAATTCCTGCAGTATACCGGAGCCCATGCAAGCCTGGAGGGCTTGTCAGGTATACTTTTTATTGGCCTGCACAGTCTGATTCGGTGTGCTGTAGCTCATGCAAGAGTTGCAATCTTCTTCTTGCCAGGCATGCCGGGTGGTAACACGCTGGAGCGTGTGCAAGCGACCATTTTACTTACCAGGTATGTTACCACCATGTCCTGTACATGTTTTCTTTTTTTTTCAACCTGCTACATATTTCATGGGTGCACGTTTTCAGCTTAACGTGCAAGTATTTATCTGATATCTCTCTTGCGTGTTATAATCATACTCTATATTCAACTTCATTTTACACATGTGTGTAGAGTCAACATCGGCAAATGCTTGTCCTCCTCCTCCCTTTCTGTTTATAGCATTCTACTTTATATATGCCATGTATGGTTTCCAGCCATACTACTACTACTGTATATGCAATTATCATATTGCCGTTCATTTGGATGTTATTAAATTGTTTGTTCATCCCACCATCGCACTGTGTGTTGGCATCACCCGTGTTGTTGTTATCATGCTGTAATGTCCGTCCATAAATATATTGTTTCCCATTGTCGAAGCGCTCGCTTCATNAATTGTTTGTTCATCCCACCATCGCACTGTGTGTTGGCATCACCCGTGTTGTTGTTATCATGCTGTAATGTCCGTCCATAAATATATTGTTTCCCATTGTCGAAGCACTCGCTTCATAGTCGTCCCCTTGCTGCTTCGTAACCCTCCTGTTCACTATATCTACGTCGTTACCAATATATATATATATATATTTATATATGCATATATATGCATTGTTAGTCTCGTAGGAATAGTGTACTGCCTGTTCCAATTCCGGGGTCCGTTTGCATGGTTGTGCCATGCAGATGGTAAGAGGGAGGACGCTGTAGCAACTGGTAAGTAACATGTACTCTAACCTCTGTTCTGCTGCTGTGGCCCTGCTGTGGCCCCAAGTCAAAACAAATATGGCCGCTGTGGTATGACTGTGACATAATACTATAACTACTTTGGGAATTTTAATTCACAGACAAGCATATAACTCAGACCTGTTTTCATGTCAAAACAAATATGGCTGCTATGCTATGATTGTGATGTAATATTTTCCCTTCGGGAGATTTAATGGCTAGATAGGCTCGACGAAGGGAGGGGCTCGACGAAAAGAGGGGATCGTCGTAGGGAGGTGGTCGTCGAAGGGAGCCGCTGGCCGAGACACCATCCAATATGGCCGCCATGGCCCTGGGTCACCAAAAAAAGACATTTCAAAAAGAATAAATTTAAAAAAAAACTTAAAACTTTTTAGGGGAATTTTTGGAAATTTTGGGAAAATTTTAAACCTTTTTTTTCAGGGAAAAGGGGAAATTTCGTGGGGACAATGGCGGTCAGTGGCTGCCAAAATGGCGGAGGAATGCAAGAGCATGATGTGGGACGGAGGAATGAAAGAGCATGGTGTCATCGCAGCATGGCTCCCTGGCTCCCCGCCGCGAAGCTGTGTTTGAACATACTATTTCATACTACTAGAGTAGATCATTCAACTTCGCTTCAGTGCTGTTTGTCTCTGCAGTGCTTCGTGGAACCAGTTGCAACACCAATTAGAGAACGACGTATTTCAGCGTTATTCTTCCTTGTTGGCATAAGAATCAGTTCCGTGAAACCACGAGTACCAAAAAAAAACTGTATCGTACATACAATGACAGCCAGATCTTCCAGTCAATGAAATATTTTTACACAAGAAAATCGCAAGAAAAATCTGAATTATGAATGAAACAATTACAGAGGAACGTTTATGTATCAAAACAACGATAAAGCGAAAATAAAAAAAATTACCTAGTGTTATTCAGCGGAAATTCAATTAATAACTTACTACTGACTGAAATTTAATTCATTTCCCAGTGCCAATGACACGAAAGATCACCACAAAAAAAATGGTAGATTAACTTCTGCAATGAAATTTAGTCTTTGGAGCAATTTTCACATTTTCAAGAGAGCAGGCCTGCGGTAGCTCGAGATTTTCACACTTTACGAAAGAAAACTTTAAAAATATTATTCCATTTTTGACATATTTGGTTGTTTCCAAAATATAATATTTATAAAAAGTGTTTTAGAATATTTACTTATTTGGTAAAATAAAATTTCCAAGTAAATTTTGTTTATAAATTACAATATTTATAATTTAAGCAGTATATAGTTAAAACAGAGATAAAATATGTATGCTGGTAACGACAAGTACAAACAATCCTACTAATGTTATAAATACGAAAGTCTGTGTGTGTGTGTGTGTTTGTTACTACTCAGCTCCATAATGGCTGAACGGATTTTGATTAAATTGGTATGTTGGTACTTTAGGCCCTGGAATAGGACATATGATATATTTATCCCGGAAAATTGTACGGTTACTGTGGAATAACAACAAAACGTAATTTTGCAACGGCTGGGAACATGACCGAAATATTTTTTCCTCTGGTGTACGAGTTTATCATGCTGCCCAAGGACCTCTGAAATGGCTTAACGACTGCTATCAATCGATAACAACCGGGACCGAATATTTAACGTGGCCTCCGAAGCCCGGAAGCGTTCAGATGTTATGCAACTAAACGGTCACCCATCCCAATTTTTGCCGCTGGGAACGTTGCTTAACTTTGGTGATCGATTAAGATCCCTCAGTCAAGCGCAAAAGGTAGTATCTAGGTACTCTTATTTCCAAAGCTACAACTTGATGAAACTCACGTTTTGATTTTCATACATCAACGCTGGAAAGCGGAAATGTGGTAACTACGCGATAGTTGCACATATACACTCCAAAAACAATACCCTATTTCTTGGCTATCGGGTAAAAAATTCTTCCTTCCTTTTGGGTTGCCGTAATCAGTTAAAAACCTAGGCCAACATAGTATCATTTTATCATTCTGTTTTCACATATATGAATTGTCTTTTTCCAATTTATTTATTAGTGTTTCACTGTAAAACTCAATTGTAACCGGGCGAAGCCGGGCTGGTTCACTAGTGTATTATAACACTGCGCTGTTTCAGATACAACACGTTTTGAAATGCAGTTGACATGCACTAGACGTAATATACATATTTTCTCTCATTTATACATTACGCTTTATATTAAAATTACCTTCGCTACACTGCCCGGAAACCGTTTAGCTGTTCCGATAAGTGTATGAATTACGAGCACTAGCGATTTCACCCCTTGAAACGAGTAAAATATAACACCATTTATCACTTCTAGATCTCTATGTTTTACAATGTGACGTATTTTGTATTGTTTGATTCTTTATACGTTTAGGAATAATTCATTCAGAACTTCATTATTTGTTAAGTGGGAATTTAGTTAAATAGAGAAAGATAAAATAAACCAATTTAAAACCCAACAGTTTAATAAAGCGACCATGAACAACTGGTAATAATTTTTTAGTTTAAAAGGCATAATATTTGTTTCCATATCAGAGGACCAAGTTATTGTGACATAATTGGCTTTGTATTATCTAAGGTATTATGACATCAGGGTTGTCTTATAAATTTTAAATACAGAGGACTATGGGCTACTCAAAAGCAACATATTTTTCGCATTCTTCAAAGCTGAAGAAGGTATGTAAAATGTTTTCTGCTTTCTTATACGAAAATACGACTCTAAATAATTACGTGGTTAAATAATTGGGAAAAAGACTCCCTTCAGTTTGTAGCATTATTATGTTACTTTTTTGGTGGTTAGTTTGTATAGTTTCCTATTCTTAACTTTCTTTCCTTTGGAAATATAGGCTGAGAAATCATGCTGTTATCTGTGGTATATATGTCCCCGCAGAAACAAGTTACAATAATATGCTGTAGGAATATGATGCCAATAACGGACGTGACAGTGCAATTTTTCAAAATCTGACTTCGTAAAAATACGAACATTTCAGTGAACATTCGTTGTATCAGTTAAAAAATGGGATTCTCAATTTAAAGACGATGGAGCGATCTAATCATGATGCATCAAACCTCCTGTAGCTGTACGTTTCTGCCAGTGTGACATGCGGTAATTGGTAACATATGAATACAAATTTTATTTCACTTCTTTCCACCTGATAATTTGGCACTAGTTCTGCGGACACTGTTAGTTGTGAAAGTTTAAATTATATAATTTTATGTGGGTCTACAGTTATTTACTTTCTTAATAACCGCCACCGTATAATACCTGCACAAACTTTACAGCAGTAATGATGTATGGATAGTCCTACGTATAGTCTAAATATGAGGTAGACCGATCTCGCTGGCTGCGCACAACCAATCTCCGTGTCCCAACATTGAACTGCTTTTCTGCCAACACATCGAGCGAAAACGGCATGGTTTGGATTTTAGGTTAGAAATCTGATTAGTATACAAATGCTTTGAGATATTCAACAAACACTTTTCATCACTGTTGACCATGTGACTTTGACAGTTGTGCATGATTGAGGACGGTCAATGTTGGGTACACGCGCAGAAGACGAATAAGCGGTCTACCTCATATTTAGACTACGGTCCTACCCGCACAAAAAATTAATAACGCAACGTTTGTTGTAGACAATGAAAATCGAGAATATCCTAAGATGACTACATTCATGCTGGCAACTCACCGCACAAAATGTCTTCTGCAGATTCGATGCGTACATCAAGCAAGAGGTATCCTCTTTGTCCGCTCAGTGATAAAGCATGGCGCATAGGGCATAAATGACTGTGCGATAATTTTCCTTGTTACGAATTTGGAGACTGTATCTTAAACGGTTTGAAAATTATGGCCAACTATGCTTATAACTGTACTTAGGGAATAAATGGCCCTGTGATAATTTTCGTTGTCGGGGGTGATGCCTATGTCACGAATTTGACGGTTAGACCTTAAATGGTTTGGGAATTACGGTCAACAATGCTTATAAGTATGCATAGGGCGTAAATGAGCCTGTGATAATTAACGTTGTCGGGGATGATGTCTATGTTACGAATTTGGTGACTGTACCTTAAACCGATCGGAAATTACGACCAACTATGCTTATAAGTTCGCATAGGACATAAATAACCACGTGGACATTTTCGTTGTCGGGGGTGATGCGTATGTTACAAATTTGATGACTATATCTTATACAATTCGGAAATTAGGGCCAACTGTGATTATACGCTGTGAGAAGTTGTATGCCACGGGACAATGAACACGAACATTCTTCAGCTAATATGAATGGTACTGACTTGTCAGTTTCGAGAGCCTCGCGTAGCTAATCAGATACGTGACCATTTCGAGAGCATCGCGTAGCCAATCATAGACGAGACCATTTCGACAGCCTCGCGTAGCCAATCGAAATCGAGAGCCTCGCGTACCTGCTTGCACATTCCGGCAGACATTTTATAATTTTCAGCCGGGGTGAGCGTTATTGTGCAAACCAGCTGAATTGTGCATGAAATATTTTTTTGGAGAAAATTTTGGAAAATTTTGAGAGAAATTCGGGAAATTTTGAGGGTAAAAAGGAATATTTCGAGGGGGAAAAGGAAAAAAAAAGGGAAACTGATGACGTCATCGGTGTCTCCCCGACGACGCCCCATGGCTCCCCCGCTTCCCCGCCCGGAGCCAGGTGTTTTGGAACCGCCTATTAAAAGCTACTGAACATTTATGCGTATAAAATCCAGATCACAGCGACAAGGCATGTTAGTAGGTATGCACAACATATGATCAAGTTACTTTAATACATTTCCCACTTAAACCTCATAAAAGCAGTAGGCCAAATTTTTGTTGCTCACGACGTGTTTACCACCTCGAGTATAAAGTATTGGCCACGTGCCAGACGTTGTATCGCCACCGCTGAAAACTTTGTCCGAGTTTCAAAAGGAAACGGTGGGTACTAGGCACTTGTAACAAGAGGNTTTTTTTTTTTTTTTTTTTTTTTTTTGTTAAGTATGACGTAGTGATGAATAAGAGAGCATCAAAATTGCATAAAACTTGAAGGCAAACAAATTGTATACAATTTTTATGAAGGCCGAAGTCTTAACGCCGGTTTTTTCATAGGTTGTACATCTCGATAACACTCAACATTATCCAGAGAATCGTACTTTAATTCCCTGCCGTTCCCAATATTTTGTGGAAAAAAAAATCTAAATTTGATTTTTCAGTGCGATACCTCCCGAAATATTTCGGGTGAGTTTCCGAACAGCTTGTATAATTTTGCGTTGGCCTGGGGTTGACTTACATGAAATCGAGGCACAGAGTACTTAAGAATACAGACGTGAAACAGCCATTTATACCACGAACTTAAGCCGCACACGGCAACAAAATGGAGTCACTGGCCAACAAAATGTTGGAACGCCGTTCGCCAATCAGCGCCTGGTAATATACTCTCCAGCCGATAGCACAGTGAATTGGAAAACTCCCGCAGCATGCTGTAGCCAATCAAACAGGAGGCCCGTTCCCAGATTCTCGGGATGAAAATGGGTACGTCTACATCAAAGAAACCGCCACGCCATTTAGTTTCTGTGTAATTATCTACTCTGTGATTGGGGTTTCGAAAGTCTACCAAGTTGCGGAGACAAACGGGAAATGAAGGCACTCAACTAACTTGCTTGTTGGATGATAGGCCACTGAGTTAGATATGCGTGAAATATAAATAGTCAGTTGTTTAATGACGATGGGAAATTGAAGGCGTTCTTGCAATGAACTAATTGTTTGTTTGAAACAGTTTTTGTATAAAAACCAAAATTGGATTGGTTTTTTTTTTTTTTTTTTTTTTTTTTTTGCAAAATAACTGATTGTAGTACATTTTTAACAGTCCTTGTACAAAAACAGTTAACGAGACCCATCAATAATGTGGTATGTCTCTGCTATTGACATCAGCTGTTTATGAACCAGTGGCACAATTTCGACATCTAATATCACCCACATTATAAGGAACAAACAGCCGTATTCCCACTTCCCATGCATCATCCTCTACAATTAACGCTGAAAAGATTAATACGGTGAACGAAACTGGTGTATTTATTAGGTTTTGTATACGTAAAATGTGGAATTTATTGTCAAACTATGAGTTAACAGGGCGAGGGCTGGTGTTGTGGTAGAAGCCATGTTGCACCCAGCACGATACTTGTGCAGTGGTTTGCGTTTGCCTTCACACAGTATGTAAGTGAGCCACATCCGCCGAGCACTTGAAACATTCCAAGAGCCGGTTCCCGGGGATCGAACTCGGATCGCGAGGTGACAGGCTACAAAGATATCCATCACACCACGGAGACGGTAATACTAATAATAATATTTATTATTATTAATATACATTTTACGTCTTATTTGAAACCTACCATACTTTTCACGTAACTAATTTTATATGTTTTACTTTAACTACTCACTCTTATATGTTATACGGGGGCTGTTACGAAAGCCATGTACTGGTAACACTTTGCCGATTGTATAAAGCCATTCTGGGACTGTTGTCGCCTGTGAAAATGGCCCGTGGCGTGTTTTGTTTATGTGAGTAAAGAGAGCGCCCAGTTGTCGTTATTTTGCACCTCACAAAAGTATTGAACTACAATATGAATTACAAAGTCGATTTAATAACCAGACAAATAATCGCTACTGAATTTTGTGTCAACGTAGACAAAAGTGACCGGAAAACGTCACACAAGCGCACGGCGAAGAAGCAAAGGGCTGATAGCAGTATTCATGTGATGGAGAAAGCAAACATGGGCGACCAGCAAGATCAGCTTACCTGACAATTCACGAGACGACAAACGCCTTTATTCTTTTTGCAGCGTGTCTGCTTTCACAGAATTTTCATCGTTCACGGATGTTTCCTGCCCACTTTTGCATAACTTGAAAAAAATTCAATAGTTATTCTTGGTCTGGTTGTTAACGCTATCTTTTTCATCCGCTATTGCAATAAACACTGCAGATGGGATTTTATAGCGAGCAAAAAATGACAACTGCGCGTTATTTTGCATACACGAACGAAGCACGCCACAGGCTATATTAACGGGAATGTCGGTCACAGGATCGCTTCCATGGGATCGCCGCAGTGCCTATTCCCATTCAAGTAACTTTCGCAACAGCACTTGTACCAGTTTTTTAAAATCCGATACTTAAGGCTTTTTCACACGGTCAAATGTTTCTTAAAATTACCTTAAATTTTTATTGAATTAAATTTTTTGCATGCTATATGACGTCATATAAACATAATAATCACTTCTTTTTTTCTCTTTCAGATTCTTAATGTCTCATTTTGCTACAAGATTTTTGTTTAGATCATGTTCTAAATTTTCTTGATTCCAAAATTTAAATAGCTGTATCACAGCTTTTCTGAGAGTATTAATTGAAGTAATCTCATTATAGTAAAGTCCTGTGCGCAAATTAAAAATTTTTACAAAATAAGGATGCATATTTCTTAAAAAGAAAATGTACAATAAAACGAAGAAAATTAGTTGGGGTTCAACCGATCATTTTCGTGTCATGCATGATTCGTAGATACTTCTAAATATTTACTTTTGGTATTTATTAAACTGGTTTCATTAAAAATTTGAGATAAAATTTTATGTGCACACTTGAAAGCTCATAGAATGCAATTGAAAGGAAAATTAAGTGATTTTTTAGTTCAATAAATTGAATTCAATAAATATTTGATATTGTGAAATGGCCTTTACTCTTGGTGGCTTCGCGCACAGCCTGCTTGTCGAGCCACTGCAGTGTACTGATCTCGAAGACAACTAAATAATAAATATTTATCAAAACACGTCAGTTTTTCTATTCGTTCATAAATCT
This sequence comes from Clitarchus hookeri, assembly GCA_002778355.1. NCBI lineage: Eukaryota > Metazoa > Arthropoda > Insecta > Phasmatodea > Phasmatidae > Clitarchus > Clitarchus hookeri. Next base: position 268,929 of record NQII01002166.1, read on the forward strand.
GACATGACTGTAATCGCTTTGTACAAATGACATTCGTTGTTCTGTTCCGAGACAGGCAGTAAACAAGAGAAAATTAAGTACGCCTGTGATAAATTAGAAACGGGTGTATTTGTTTTCCAGGCGGGAACACGACGTTCCAGATGCCCGGGACACGAAAAAGCTCTTCCAACAGGGCACCGAGACGCAAAATGGGAAGGTCGTCGTGATCAGAAGAAAAAAAAGATCATCCGCGGCGATAAATGAAGGAACGAGCTCTTCGGAGCGAACAGATGACAGTGGATATTTCTCCCCGGGATGCAGGCGGACTAGACGCGGCGCGATGCGTCCAGGAGATACAAAGGTAAAGGGGAGATACGAAGTGAGCAGGAAGAGTGCAGCAGAAACCAGTTTCTGTGTACTCAACAGCCTCTTCGACGGCAGAGGCGCGGATGAGCACGGCTTGGGTAGCCGTAATCGCAACTCTGCGACAACAAACGGCAAAGTTAAAATTTCAGCGGGAGCACTAGCTAACTTTTATCGTACGCATTTCCCAACAAATGTTCGTACATTATTTAAACAACATCGCTGCAAGGCACTTTGCTAAAAATTTTAAGCTCTGTTTTTTGTTACCTACTTACTATATAGTCACAAAAAAAATCCTTCCCAAATTAATACAAATTGGGTAGGTAAACATTCGTTTAAATTCTCCCTCCTTAAAGATTACACATATGATTCTGAAAGAAAACTATGTTTTTAAGGTCGCACAAATTTACCATCCTCCTGTGACAAATGCTGACCCTCATTGTCATATACAAAATTATTTACTGCACCACGAAACATGTAAATATTCTCGTCACCACTGTTCTACAGAATTCTTTACACTACGTGATTGCGGGTAGTTCTGCATTGAGTTTCCGTGATGATCGTGATTATTTAACAAGCGTAAACACTGCGTTTTGCAGAAAGTTGTTAACCACAGTTGAATACCAAGAAGCTCGTGTATTCGTTCTGCACCTGGAAAGCGATAACTATTTGTATTACATAGTTTTCGCACTTAACACTTTCATCACTGTAACACTGCCATCCCATCAAACATGCTGCATCGCATCTCACACTTTGTTATTTTTTTTATCGATAAACGCAGCCGTTCCGTCGTTTTCTTTACCAACATCACATTGCGGTGAGATAGTGCTTTCTTACGGGTGGTCTGGTTAGTTCGACTATTTTTTCCACGTGGAGGGGAAACTACGACATATAAGAAGTGTAGTTTTAGCATGTCGAAATTAAGTGTGTTGGAGAACAAAAAATGTCTCATTTTATATTACTGCCAAACATTTATATACTATATAGTAAACATTATGATTGTGTGTGTGTGTGTAAGCAAATAATTTATTCTCCAGTTGTATGATACGTTCGTAATTATTTAATTCATTTTCCTTGTGCTTCAGAAAACCATCTGACAGAATTAAATAATTTTTGTTGTACTAAAACAACAAAAACAAGGGCTATTTAAAGACGTACGGGCATTCGTGCAAAGAANAATTAAATAATTTTTGTTGTACTAAAACAACAAAAACAAGGGCTATTTAAAGACGTACGGGCATTCGTGCAAAGAATAAAGTTTAAATACAAGTAGTTTAACATTTTGTTCCTGACTGTCTTAAATTCTTGTGCAAGTAAAGTTTTAAAATAACAAACACAGTAATTAACAGCTACCTCTGTTTCACTTTTGTAACGACTCTGGTGTTTTCAAAAATATATACCTTCAACGTCATGGAACAAAAATTGCTAATCTGATTTCGATTTCGCAGGGTTTTCCGAAATCATGCCACAGGTGAATNAATTAAATAATTTTTGTTGTACTAAAACAACAAAAACAAGGGCTATTTAAAGACGTACGGGCATTCGTGCAAAGACTAAAGTTTAAATACAAGTAGTTTAACATTTTGTTCCTGCCTGTCTTAAATTCTTGTGCAAGTAAAGTTTTAAAATAACAAACACAGTAATTAACAGCTCCCTCTGTTTCACTTTTGTAACGACTCTGGTGTTTTCAAAAATATATACTTTCAACGTCATGGAACAAAAATTGCTAATCTGATTTCGATTTCGCAGGGTTTTCCGAAATCATGCCACAGGTGAATNTTCAACGTCATGGAACAAAAATTGCTAATCTGATTTCGATTTCGCAGGGTTTTCCGAAATCATGCCACAGGTGAATGCTGGGATGGTTCCTTAATCCTTAATCCTTAACCAAGGCCCTGGCACATTCCTTATCAATTCCTAGATAAGTAGTGTTTCCTTACCAAAGCCTTGTGCTATTCAGGGGCACTTTAAAAAAAAAGCAAAATAAAAAACTCATTACAAGAAATTATTTAGGCCAAGTTTACTGACGAAAGAGTATTTGGCAGACATAAAAAATATGATTTTTTCGTCTGGACAACTATTGAGGAGGAGAACGAAGCGGCGACAGGAACTAATGGCCAGTCACGTGCCATGTAGCCGGTGACGCAACGCAGCGGACGACGGCTGCATATCTGCCAATGCACGCACATCGGCCTCGCCACGGACCATCAGACAAGAACATTGTCAAACAAAGCGCTGAGGTGAAAGCATTTATCTCTGCTGCCGACGTCTGCCGGTACGTTCGAAAATAAACGAACCAACCGCCGAGGCCAGCAGCGCTGAATGCGAACAAGCGCGTGCGTGCAGGCAATTTCTATGTTGGCGGTAGCGTGTTGCGCGCGTAGTTCGCATACCGGCCGCCAGGCGGCAGCTGTCGCTGTGTAGTCGTCGCCTCGTCGCTGTACGGATTGTTAGGAAGTGACCAGGCTTTCGCTGGACGGCCTGCCTGATCACGCCTTCAAACATTGCACCAGGGCACGAACGTGATTGCAGTAATACCTCGCGAAAGGCAGTTGCAGATCCCCCTCCACCGGCCAGTAAACGGGGCCGAAAATATTAGCGCACCTGATATAGGCCAGCGTAACACTGGCAGCGGCGTCTTTTGTCATCGGGGTAGCGGACCACGAAAACGCGGAGATGGGTGTGTCCGGCCGTCGTTGACCGCCTCCTAGAATCAGCCTTCGGCAACATGAACAAGGTGGGGACTTTCCAATTAGATTGTGACGTAGTGGCGAGCGGTAATAAAACTTATTCTAATTAATTACCATCTTAGTATTTAATTTAAGCTTTATCGATCAATAGTCACGTAAATATATATTGTATAATCCTTATGTTAAAAGAACCCCATCTTATACTGTTGTGCTCTACCTAATCATGGCTTATTATTTAGCTACGCACATAGCCCCTTTTAGGTATGAATTGACTTAGAAGCTAATTCGTAACAATGGTGGAGGCTTGATTCCTCCCTAACCTCTCTCTGACTTGCATCAGCTTCTTTACCACCCACCCCCATTTCAATAAATTCCCCACCCACGCTAATTTCCGTAGCAATAATAACAAAATTTCAGCCACTTCCACTTTTAACATTAAAACTTTTAGATTTTAAGTAGCAGTATAATTAAAATAATGTCATAATATCTCGTTTTAAAATTTATTAGATTTAAATAATAATTTACCTTTTGCAGCCCAATATCTAAACTTACAAAGAAATTATTTGAAACCAAAATAACAAATGGCATTAAAATTTAAATAATTTCAGTATGAACCGCAAGTCTCTAGTAGCGTGTACATATTTGTAAACAATTTACCTCAGAAATACCATTCTAGTAATTTAAATTAAGTAATAGATCACCTGCATGCGCTGGATGTAGTAATTTGAAATGAAACTATTACTGTGATAGTAATTCATAATCCCATGACAATGTCCATTAAATTAACTTTCATCTCATGCTAAATTAATAAATTCCATACAATACATAATAATATAGTAAGATATTACTGAGCATTGATAAAGGCACAGGATTTTATTATGCTCTCCCATCAGTCAATATATCTTTAAGAAAATTGCATAGAAGTAAGGTATGCCGGTTAACTATGAAATTTTTGTATGCTGATAAAAATCCCGTATTACGTTATAAGTTGACATATGGAAGGGCAAGTAGTCGCGGCTATGTGTCATGCGACACAAAGTGCCGAGACAACACATTCCCGCATCAGCACTTCCCCAAGGATCGAGCGCCACTGTGTAGTCGCGGCTATGTGTCATGCGACACAAAGTGCCGAGACAACACATTCCCGCATCAGCACTTCCCCAAGGATCGAGCGCCACTGTGTAGTCGCGGCTATGTGTCATGCGACACAAAGTGCCGAGACAACACATTCCCGCATCAGCACTTCCCCAAGGATCGAGCGCCACTGTGTCGCTGCATGCCAACACGCGCCATGCAAATGTTTCCCTTTACCCACTTTAAATTTTACTTGCATTGTTATAGTTTTAAGTTCCTAATACTCCCAATATACTCATACACTTCCCACAATCCATTGCCACATGGAAACGGGGCAGAATGAATTCCGTTGGGTTCACGCAGTTCTGTGATCGAAAGACTTAGCCAATCCTCGTGGCTTTCGGATGTGCGAGAGACACGCCGTGCCAGTCATACTGTATTGTTTGTTGCGTAGACTGCTAAACATGACGTGAAAAGGAATAATCGTTTGCAATATCAAGGGTGTTTAACGAAATGGGAAAAGTGCCCGAGACACATTCACTTCGACTGTGACTGTCCGCTCACGTTTTACCCACATCCCCCCAATTGCCAGGAGTATTTACTCAGGAGGTCAAACCTTTCGTTTTGCGTGAGACACGGAGCAATCTTTGGGCCTCTGACGGAGTGGTGACCCGACAAGAGAGGCATCTATTCTGTGCTCTACTGCCCTTGAAAGAGTTCAGGCAGTAGGGGCGCAATCTGGATTTGTTGGACTTTTGCTGTGGATCCTTTCTATACTACACAGTAACTTGAAAGTATACCACAAGGATACTTTCGCTTTTGACCTCCCTGTTGTAAGTCATTGAGTGCATATTTCCCCAATCCCCGTATGCTACCACTTTTTGTGTAAGTATAATTGTAATTAGTACCTAATTAATTATTTATGTGCCCTTTCCCTCTCTACTATCTTATATTTGCATAATCAGTATAACAATGTTTTTTTTTGCTATATGTTGATGTCCCTCAGCCTTGGTAACATTTTATTTGTGTGTGGAAGTACTATTATAGTTACTTTTTATCTATATGTTCTTCTCCTCTTTATTATTATCTTAACTTTTTAGTAATAAATGTTATATTCTACTTATACTATGTTTTGAAGTCTAGCATACTTTTTAAAAATTTAAAAATTAAGAGCATTGTCCGCGCTCACAGATAAATACAATAAATTATTTTCAGAGAAAAAAATTTATATTAAAACCGGTATTAGTATAACCATCCCCCTTTGTAGACATTAACTAAGAACTAGATCGAAAACAGTAACATAACTATATAGTTGTAACATAAGTTAGCACTCATTTACTGCCCGAGAGAATAATTGACAAAGACAGTTTAAAAATATTTATGTATATATTGTCACATTTACATATATGTATATATATGTACAACCTGGATGATGGTGGACTAAGGGAGCCTAGCTGTCGCTTATGGGGATCCCGGTTGGTAGACACCTGCGGTAGTAGACGACAAGGGCGACGGTGGGTGATTGTCGAGTGCATGTAGGTCGATGCGAATGTGTGTGCCATTTCAGACTCCACACTCCTACATGCAACGGTAACTTTGCGACGCACTTGTATGTATACCTACATGTTTGGGCGGTCGTTACATGTTCCAGAACTTCAAAAAGGTGTACGAATTCTGTCCCAACTATGCACATAACATGACTTAAGACCTACTTGCCCGTAACGCCTTGATTGCAGTCGGAAGTGATGACTGTGATATTAATTTGGTGGTCGTAGCTTTGGTGGGTGGGAAATGACAGGCAACTATGCTTATAAGATGGCTTAAAGTGTACTTGTTCATACCACCATGTTTGTCATCAAAGGTGATGCCTATATATGAATTTGGTGACTATAGCTTCTATGGGTGGGAAATGGCAGCCCACTATGGTTATACGAAGGGCTAAGTTGTACTTGACCCTGCGGTTATTTTCGTAGTCGGAAGTAATGCCTATGTTATGAATTTGGTGACTATAGACTTGGTGGGAGGGAAATGGTAGCCAACTATGCTTACACGAGGGCTTAGGGCATATTTGACACTACCATCCTATTTGTTGTCGGCATCGATTTCTATGATATGAATTTGAAGACTATAGATTTGGTGGACAGGAAATGGCAGTAGACTATGCTTATAAGTGGGTTTAGGGCGTGCTTGCCCTGCGGCCCTGTTCGTCATCACGAGTGATGTCCATGTTATGAATTTTGTGACTGTATCTTACATGGTTCGGAAATTACATCCAACTATGCTTATAAGTGGGCTTAGGGCAAAGTTAACCATGCGATCCTTTTCCTTGTCGGGGGTGATACCTATGTTATGAATTTGGTGGCTTTATCTTAAATGGTTTGAAAATTACAGCCAACTATGCTTATAGGTAGGGTAAGGCCATACTTGACCCAGCAGTCCTTTTCGTTGTCGGGGGCGATGTCTATATTATGAATTTGGTGGCTGTATCTTAAATCGTTTGGAAATTACAGTCAACTTTGCTTATAAGTGGGCTTAGGGTGTACTTGACGCGTGTGGTGCGACGTATGCTAGGTTGTGGCATGTCTGCCCTCCTGGTGGGGATCCGGGAGGTGCACAGAAGTGCACACGCTCAATTGCGCGCACGCGCGCGCTCGTCAGTGTTCGGACATTACAGTCAACTGTGCTTATACGTAGGCTTAAGGCGTACTTGACACATGCACGTGGTGCGAGTCTAGGCTAGCATACATGGGTAGGCTTTGCTCTACGCCGCACAGGTGAAATGGCAGAGCTTGAGACTCGTCCTTGCCAGGACGTCAGGTGAAAGGAGACCAGAAAGGATATGAGAAAACCTCGGTGGAATGACAGAGCACGAGACTCGTCCCCGCCAGGACGCCAGGTGAAAAGTGACTAGAAGGAATATGAGAAAACCATTGTGAAATGACAGAGCACGAGACTCGTCCCCGCCAGTGCACTAGATGGAAGGATACCAGAAGGAATAAGAGAAAACCAAGGTGGAATGGTAGAGCATGACACTCGTCCTCGCTAGGATGTCAGGTGAAAGGAGACTAGAAGGAATATGAGGAATCCCACAAGTATGCCAGCTCGTCCGCATGTCCACAGCCATCAGCCAGGTGACAGGTGCTGGAATTAAAGTATAACTTTCAAACATATAAATTTTGTGTGCGTGCGTGCGGTGTCTGAAGTTTTTTCCAATGTGTACATTCGATATTAAACAACCTCTTTTTTCGCGATGACAAGTTTATTGTCTGGTGAGTGTATAGGCTTATGCGAGTATTTACTTTATTTCTTCTGCTAACCATGTAATGTTGGTAGGAGAATCCAGAAGGAATAATGGAAAGCCTCGTCAGCTCGTCTCCTCGTCCCCAGCCAGCAACCAGGTGGCAGTGATTGATGTGTGAGATATTTGCATATTCACAATTTGTGTCATCTAAATAGGCGAATCCAGAAGGATTATCAGAAAACCATACAATTGCGATATTTTTGCGATTACAAGTTTATTACCTGGCGTATTTGTTAGTCGATGCGTGTATGTGCACTATTTATTCTTCTAACACTTTTCATACAATGGTAGTCGTGTGGTCAAGACGTCAGACTGGCGACCCAAGGGTGGTGATAGAAACCGCACGCCTCCTGCATTTTTGAGTTCCGAAACACCTACCAACTAAAATAATTCCCAGCGCTCCTGACGGCCGCCGGTTGAACTCGCCTCCCCGATGCTAGCGCGCCTCTGCGGACGACGAGTGAACCAACATACAAAATGGCCGCGCCTATACCAGCGCTCCTAGCCGCCATCTGTAGAACTTCAAACACTCTAGTGGAGGGCGCGGGAATTAAAGATGTCTTTGCTTACTGTGGTGGCGGATACGGTGATCAATTATGGCCGCCTACAGCAGACGACGTCGACGGCGATGGAGGGCGCGAAAAACAAAAGAGGGGAAGGGGAATGAAAGAGAAAATAACGGAGACTAGAACGAATATAAGAAATACTCCGAGGGGTAGAACGAATGTGAGGAAGGAATGGCAGAGAGCGAGAAACACAATAACATCGGAATGAAAGAGCGAGAGAAAAAGAATAGGGATGCAAGGGTGGGAGAAAACGAATCGGAATGCAATAGCGAAGTGTCCAGGTGGAATGATAGAGCAGGAAGGGGAAAAGGGAAATTCTAGAGGAATAAAAGGAAAATTGCGGATGAAAAAAAAGAAATCCAAGATGCCCGCCGTTGATGAGAAATGACAGTCATGACGTCATCCAACATGGCCGCCGCGGCTGAGCAGCCAGCAGCCAGGTGGCGCTGAACTGTCCTTTTCCTACCATATAATTCATTACTACTTAGGTCTAGCCGATGAAATCTGCCCCCACCCCAAATACTGTCACGCATTAAACTATCCAACACTTTTAACTGGTACTTTTAAGAGGACATTTTAGTTTTTTTTTTTTTTTCAGTTGCAGAAAACCACGGAAACTTGACAACATGGGAAAGTGACAAATCATCAACTAGCCTCCTTTAATGGTGTTTGAAAAAAAAAAATATTCTAACGAAGGAATGAGATGTTCACAAAACCATTACTACACTGGTGTTTTGTATGTTGAACATGCAGTAAGGATGGCACTATTGGTTTGGTATATCTTGTTACAGCTAGCTGTTTCATTTGTAGTTGCAAGATCTCTATTACAATGTGTATATTCTTTAAGTTTTCATGGTGTTTAAGTAATAGAAAGTTACCTATAAAGTAGTGCGCTTCAGTGTTCCAAATGTAGAATTCCATCGCTTTGTTAACGACTCCGAAATATTACGTCAAAAAAAGAAAACATCACAAAAAGGCGAAATCCGCAAATATTATGAAATAAGTGATGTCAAAAAAACTTTAAATACATTTTAAACCAAATAAATGAAATTTAACAGAGTTCTACGTGTCTTGTAAAAGAATAAATACTAACGTCTGCAATATTACAAATTAAACTTACATAGGAACAATATCACATAGAAAGTCACCTAAAATTTAAAATATCAAATTTTAGGACAACTGCACATACTTTAAATTATTCATTTTGGGAAATTCGTCACATAAAGTATGTTTGTATATACCATGAACGCCTCTATCTGTTGTGCGTAAACTGACTATATCGTTCCAGTACAGATGTCTCTAAACATGGTTGGTGGTGGTTTGGTAATTTCAATTTGGACAATTCTATTGTACGCTCAATTCTATACAAATACATTACATTGTTTGAACTGAGTTTAAAATTGTATATACTCTAAATTAGAATCAGTGAAATCGATCACTAAAATAACATTTACTGACATGAGAATCAAACAAATTAACTGGGAACAAGTGATTTATAGCAGTGACATTCTTGACATTCAGTGGTAAATCACAAATAAATCAGCGGAATTCAATCACTATATTAATTAGTTATCAGGCAGTTATTATCAGTTGCTCGATTCTCACTGTTTTCACTGATTTGGCTCAATTCTCACTGATTCAAGTTTAGAATGTACAAACCGTTTATTATCGTCGTGTATAAATAAAGGATTTCACAGAGAAGGTAAGATGAATAAAATAAGGGAAGATAACAGTGACAAGCAGTGACAAAGTCACCGCTATTTGTCACTGCAACTTATGTATTACTACTAGTTGTCACCGACCCGGGAATTTTGTCACTACCGGCATATCCACTAGCAATACCTCAATGTTATGCAACCCATACCTATATTCTTGCGAAGGGCCATAAGTTGTATTGAATCTTTGGGTCTTTGTACGAAAAAAAAACACATCTAAATTGCATATACCACGTCTTTCTCTTAAATCCGAAAACATGTAAGTTTTTTTCTGGCCCTCTATTACCATGACTCCTCAACGGACAGATACTTCAAACAAGACAATTATTTTACACGAAAGCTCAATGGACAGACGTTTCCAAGGTTTAAAAAAGAACTGGGTCGGACTCACGCAGTCTTTCTGATCTTGTAATGGCTCCTTCATCGAACTTCATGCCACGAACACGCAGATGAAATATTTTCACCTGGGTCACCACCGTATGCTTCACAGCCAAAGACTCCTTCGACAGTTTCTGGATCCAGGAAGTGTACCTACCTATAAACAAAGAAAACACCAGCATTAGTAAAATTAAAGAAAAATACGTTTTTAAAATATTTTAAATGTAATATGAAAATTCTTGATTTTGAAAGTGTATTGAGACGCACATATGCAGATGTAAAGAACCATAAGCGTAAAAACATTAACAGGATAATTTTGAGCTGGGTTGGAGTCCCTATAGCCATACAATAATGACATGCGGGAGGCTGCGATTGTGTACACACCTCCTAGAAAGGCGAACCTGATTCGATTCCAGGAGGGGTTAATTCAATTTTTTCGCATGTGAATAAACGGGAGTAGTCGTGGACAGTAGATTTTGTCGGGATACTCTCATTTCCCCTTTTACTGCATTTATACCCACCTCGTTTCACCTTCGATGGCACTGGGAAGTACCACCCAAATATTTTGTAACAATGAAAAATCATTGAAATGCCAACCAAACAAGCTCCGGCGCTCGTATTTCAACTATGGTTAATAACACACTGGTCCCAGCCACATCCAAGAATAAATACTTTATACGTGTATCGTGCACTTAAGAGCTTGGTGGAAAACTAAGCAACGCATTCCTTTCTGGGAACAAGAGAAAGCTACTGGTACTTGTCAATAACAATATGATATCTAACAAATGTCGGTATCAATTTATGATTTCAGTTAGAACAAATGCTTTTGACGATTTTAGACCCACTTTAATTACGTTTTCAGGTGTTGCAAATAAGCAATTTTTAAAGTGCGCTTGCTCTACTTGAGCCGAAATAGGGCTTGATTCGTTTGTCACATCGAATGAGCTTTAGGCTTCGTGTTTGGCTGCAGTAATATGAACAATTCATGGCCAGTTGTGTACACCGAGCCTGAATATATTAAATTAGTTTTAAAATATGAACAGTGTATTTACGAACAGTATTTAATTAGTGGGACAGAAACATGTAACATTGTTCCCGCCACTTGTATCGAAACACTATATTCTCGGTCCTTTGAGGCAATAAAAGTAAAAGCCACTTCTCACTTGATACGTCTGCTATAAATGGCTGACAAAGAAATGAACGGAATGTGACAATCCGAAGTCAACGATAAGATATCGCCGTGGAGCAAATGACTGAGAGTGAGTGAGCTCCAAGCCATCAATACCGAACGAACCAAGACCCGCATGGAGACAGACGACACACCAACCAAACGGGCAGCATTGGCCCGCGTGAAAAACAAGCCGGCTTGTAAAACCGAACAATTTATGTGCCTCGGTTCCACTTTGGTAAATTTAGTATTGGTCCATTCCTATTTAATGCTTGGGATGCGTTTAGAAACTTATTTAGAGACTGGTGCAATCAATCAAGAAACCCCATTCAGTTCTTTGGACCTGTTCCGTGTTAAGCCCCTTGCAAAATAGTTTCTGACCCTTGGTATTTAGGAGACGGTTGGACAACCTGTCTTCAAGTGTAGATGGCCAACGACCAGGAGCTGGATTCCATAACATTCCAACCCCGCCTCCCCCTCTCCCTCTAAAAACACAGTAAAAAAATTTCCGAGTTTTCACAGCGTTTACGGGAGACGTAAAAAAAAAATCAGTATTTATTCAGAAATTTACCGACACCAATTACTTGAACTAGCGCAAGTTTCCGTGATCATTTTATCATTTCACATACATTCCTTTTCAGAAATACCATAAGTGAATTAATTTTTCATAGTTTTAGTGTTCTGTGAAGTGGAAAATGGATAATTTATTTTGTTTGTATTACGTGGGCATTATAAAGTGATTAATTACGACAGTGTTTTAATCATAGGAAAACGAATACTAATAAAATATAAGTTAATACTAAACACAAACACGCGTAGGCTATATGTAGGCATACAGGATTCACACTGGTTCTGTAGCAAGATACACAGAACATATTCACATCTATGTCATGCACATGAGTATTGAGTTTTCTGTCGTTTGCTAAAAGTTTGAAGATACGTTGTCTAGGTTATGTTTGAAATCAGTTGATAAACTGGGGTATATGTAAAATCGGCATGAATAACGTAATTGCCACCAAACACGATTATCTTTGTTCTTTATCGACAAACAATACTTTTTTAGCAGTAATTGTCACTGACACCCAAAATTAACCGAAGATGGGGAGGGTTTTTTTTTAGTATTTTATGACTGCAGATAATGTCTGTTTACCAATCAATGGGGTAAATTCTCGTATTGCATACATCCGTGAACATTTCAGTGCGCTTGTGACGGATCTTGTATTACGAAGAAAAAAAATATATTTGTTTGTAGTCAACGAGCGTAAAATTTCTGTTTACGAGGGTTGTCCATAACTAGAGATAACCATATTAGGTGGATGCTGAATGTTGTATTATGCCGTACGCTGTTCACAGGGGCAACGACTGCTGCGCATCGAGATGGCTCTGTTACTTACGGACTTTGGTTAGATGCGGAATGCAAGGGTGGGGTAACGGGAGAGCCCCGAGAAAACTCACAGGCCAACGCAATGCCAACCACGTTTCCCATATTCGAAAATCCGGATGACCTCGCCGGGGTTCGAGCCAGGTTCACCTTGGCGGGAGGCGAGTAGTCGGATTAGTACTCAGTTCTTACGTTAAAATATGTGCAATTATGGACACTGACTTTTGTCAAAGGTGGATTACAAAAGTGCTCAGTTAACAGTGGACTTCTAGTTATAGTCCGCTACGTTCCAAGGTGATAGCTATACAGAATGTACGAGGTTTAACGTGGCAAGTGACCCTACAGCTGCCTTCACAAGACGAAAAATGGATTTCGTACGAGGCCCCGCATAAGAAATGTCATGCGAGAATATCAGGAAAATCCCATTACAAACTAGTCCACGGATAAAAGTTGCAGCAAAATACTTCCTAGCATGAGAAAAGTCTATGGCCTCGTATTAGCCAAAATTTTAACATTAAAATCTCATGAACACACGCTTTTATCAAGTAGTGGATATTAGATGGACAGGATATTTCTTGTATATGTCAAATAATTTTACATCACTATAGGAACTTAATTCACTCCACTCCATTTCCAAAATAAACAATTTTCAATAGTTTTTCACGACCCATATTTATCGCCTGATTATTCTTCCGTAAAGTTATATTCTCTGCTCTTCCCCTGCCTCTCTGGTTGATATATAGGTGGTGAAATGACTAGCAGAGAAGGACCAATAGAATCACTCGTTTCGTGCAAAACTCTCCTTAAAATACGACATGCTCCCTTTCCTGCTTTCGTAAGAGATTTGCCGAGTACAAAATATTCTCGCATGAAATTTAATTTATCTTGCATGCGTTTTGCATATATCTTGCGCCGTGTAAAATATGTTTAACGAAACTTTCTAATAAAAATTGCTCCCGTTTTTTCCGTGGTATCCGTGTGCGGCGAGCCGATTAACTTACGCTAGTTATCGTTCCTTCTCCGCCCCATCCTTTTTTTCTCTCCCCTCATTGCACCACATATTCGCATATGTTTCAGACTCTTCGAAAAAAATGAATTAACATACGACGTAGAATTTAATAATGAGACACCGTATATTTTTGTGGCATGCCAAGATGATGTGCAAGTGAGCGCTGTGGGCTGAGTAAGGGCTGAAACTGGGGATGCCTCTACTGCGGTTCTGATTCTGTAGACCCGGTTGGTCTGTGTCGGGAAATGAGCCGCTCCCAGCGCCACTCGCGACCAGCAGCGTAACTAACCAGTGCCATCGCAACAGCCGGCATCGCTGGACGCTTGGGCCAGGCCTGCTGCCGAAATTCTAAAGTCCGGAAACGGAAAAGAAGTTAATTATTTTTTAATGTCAATTCCAGGAAACTGAGTGAGTTATTATGTCATTCTTAGAATATGGTGAGCACTAAAAACAAGCAGACCATCGTGGAACTTTGGACTAAGCTTTATATATTCCTAGCGTACTTGTACACCGAGAATGAATTTGTATCGCAGGAGTTGGCGATTGTGTACATTATCGGTGATTACCAATGGCGTAACTACAAACCAAAGAACCGGACACTAACATGGACATCAGGTCCCCTCCCTTCCAAGTTTAAGTAAACTTTAATGCTATAAATAAAATGCCCATAATATTATATCGGCTAGCTTAGCTATAAAGTGTAAACATGAGTAAGTAACACATTAAAATTTACATATTTGAAATGTCTTCTTCCGCGACTTCATAGAAGCAAAGTCGCCTTCTCTAGTAGGCCAGGGCTCATTTTGGCTAAAAGATCGAACGCAGCTGCATCGCCTGCATTGCGGTAGTTATGCCACTGGTGGCTACACAGGTCGTTTTGTAAGAATTAAAGTTTTATGAACTGAAATATAGTTCTTGCATATTTAAAAATACCCGTTAATTGTAGGTTTCACATACTCTGAAATATTTTACACGATATAAAATGTATAATAAACTTACATGTATTATATTTTATTAAAATACAATGAAACAGGGGATTTGAAAAAAAAATCAGTCTGACATAAGAAGACTCCTGATTTAAAAGAAAAATGAGTTTGCTTTCACAGAGTAAAATAACACTGCTCAAATACTTAACCACGAGTTGTAAAATTTTAATTTGTAGTTTAGAATGACAGTTTTATGCTTCATCCAAACCCTTTCAACTACAAAAAAAATTTGTGTCCGTTTTCTGAGCGGGGCTGGATCCGTCCTCAGAACCACCATTTCCCTCGTGTACAACTCTAGTTTCATTTTTAAAGAGAACACACAGACAACCGGATCTTCTCAGCAAATTTTCCGCTCTATATGAAAATTCCATCCGCAAATGGGAACAAGTTCAAAACATTACGTTTATATACAGCACAAAGGTTTACTGTCAAAGGGTTTTAACGTTGTAACACAAATTAATATTAATGCAAATAAATGCCGTTACCATGCATATAAATCGAGTGGAACTAGCTTTACATCCCGTATTTTTTAACCATTTTGAAGAACTGTTACCGTGTAACATGATCTGCTATAATGCTAACTGGAATGTGAATACTTTTATTTATTTCATCCTAACCTCTCTACTAATATTATTTATTCGTGAGTACGACCACGCTATCTATATTTTAAACGATATTAAAATGAACTAATTTTTGAAATTTCACTCACAAAGGTTTAACCATTTTCTGGTGAAACTAAAATAAATAAACTAAATAGATGCCTACTGACATAAATTAAACATAATATAATCTCTAAACCCTTGAAATCAGCCTACTTTTAAAGCGCACGTGGTCAACCAACTACCATCGTCGTTCCTATAATATATAGCAAGATTCTAATTTTAAACATACTGTGTATGGACGTCTCACGATACTCACTTCTGTTTCCATTGGCCTTGTATGCGATCTGCCACGCCGCTTTCCGACTAGAAAGAAGTTCGATTTCTAGAACCGACAGCCGTAAGCAAAATAATGCAGAAAAATAAACTCGTGTGAGAACCAAGCTAAGCCTACGCGGTATCGCCGGGCAGTTGGTACCGCCGTCTCAGTATCCAGAAGGTTTTTTTTTTTGCCACACGGACAGGAATTCCCTGCAGTTGTAAACACCGTCAGCGATTTCTCAGCAACAGCCAAACTCGCACTGCAGGCGCGCGCTAGATTCGAAAACACGTCGCTGCAGTAGCAGCGGGCAAATGCAGGCGTCTTCGTGAGCGGATAATGTAACCAATATAAATATGCTGTTTGCAAAGGTCAAGGAACATTTCGCCTACACGTGCTATGGAATGCGGCAGTCTTTGTAACTTGTGATTTCATTTATTTGAATGCTTTTTTTTGTCCAGCAGCTTCGGGTCGACGGGCAGTTGGAAGGAAACTTATTAAATAGTTTCACCGAATTTATCTCGAATGGGGATGAAAACCCATCCCAGTCCAATCGGTTAGGATGTAACCCACTACCTCCTGAATGCAATTCAGGCATAAAATCGCAACTCCGAACACGCTCAGTCCTGTGAAAATTTATATCGACGGTTGCCGATTCACATTTGTCTTGTCGACTGTAGTGCGAATTACTCCCAGAAGCCGTTACCGGACATCAGCATTTCCACCTGCTTCCTTATTAATAAAGGTTTCTGCTGTATTAGAATATACACGCGCAACTACAGCTCTGCATTAAAGTAACATACCAGCAGCTATAATATTTTATTTTTATTTCAGTATTAAAAATTCACTTGTGCCTATTACATACACAAAGTAATCAGAACTAACTGCTGAAGAAGTTGCAGAGAAAAGGTATGTACAGACGGTTCGCGGTTACTTGAGAAATTCTGAAAGCCCTTGTTAGGATATATTTTACGTAAGTAATTTACTAATTCTTATACTTACGCACTTAAAAAATAAACCAATTTTAAGGAATTCAGCGTCCACAGATCTCAATGTCACGTTGGAACGTGGAACGACTCTTCCTGCATTGCTGCCAACTTGACTGTCTGTTAAAATACATGCGGTTAGCAACAGGGGTTTTTTTTTTAAAGGTTGAATTCTAAAGTGCTTAATTAACCGGGAATCAGCTTTATGTACAGACCTACGTATGCAAAAAGTTGTACGCAGTTTTGTAATACTCCAACTGTTTTGCTTTCCAAGGGATCACAAAAATCTTGCGATCAAAACATTGTGTAAGGGGGACATGAGTTTCGGACCCAATGTATAGTAGTAATTTGTTTCATAAGGTACAGTGATTTTAAGGGGTTGTATAATTTTTTTTAAATAACAGATGAGGGATTTTTTAAAATTAAAACCGAGGTTGCAAGCTTTTAAAGGGCGTGTGAAATTAATGTACTATAAACGCTATAGTTGAAATTTTCAGGAATTTGGCAGTAAAAATTGAAATTCAAGAAAGGACAATTCCAGTCAGTACTATTTAACAAATTAATGAATAAATATTTTATCAGAGTGGTGCAATACTTTCGAGATATTTATTACGTTTTATATGCGTACACTTCTTTCAGAACGAGAAAAATTGGTAAAAGAATGCCGTCACTCTGGTAAAAGAATGCCGTCACTCTGCCGTCACTCTTCACAAATTTGGCAAAACCTATTACCTGGGATTGCCGTTCCTTAGTTTTTCAGTACTGGCTTTTAAAACGCCTCAAAGTCACATTCAGCCATTAAGAAGCATTACGACGGCGACGGAAAATCGCATAAACAAGCTTCAGGAGTGTACTGTTTCCTCAGAATTTTAAGAGGTGACTATCGTGTTTTAATACAGCAATATGTTCAGAAAAGATACAGCATTGCCACCACAGTTTAAAAAACGGTTTTACGGAGGAACAAATGTAGTAAACAGAGGGCTACTTCAGTGAATTTTGCTGCTTCCCTTAACACTTTTCAACGACCACATGTGTGTTACAATAATCACATTTATGAATGGACAGCAAAATATCGACTTTCATTACTGAAATAATATTAACGTTGAAATATTCCATAGTTTTTTAAAATTAGAATTGACACAAGTGCTAACAACGAGACTTATGTGACAACTAAGAAGCCCCTTCAAATTGCTGGCTGACGATGCATATGCTGTTATTCGTAGTGCCGTAGTCGAGGATATTCGCGGGTATATTCCGTATACCGTCTGCTTAACCTCACTCATTCCAATATGCCTTATGCTTTTTTTGCGGTACACCTTGTGTTTTGGTTTCGTTGTTTTGATAACAAAGACTTGACTATAGTAATAAAATAGAGGAACTTTGGAGTGTTTTTGTTTTCAATATAGGCTGTTCACGGTAAAGTAAGCACGTTTCAGGCCCTAGTTACTTTTTATTTTTAGCCATTTTTTTATCCTTTTAACCACCTTTTCAAATAAATATGGCCATGTAGGTAATAAACCCAGTGTGTATATTCCACCTCACTTGAAAGTTAACGTCGAAGGCTAAAAAAATATATATTTAATGACTATTATTCCAAATGACAGATCTTCTAAAAGTGCTCACTTTACGATGAATAGTCTATACATAAGTTTGAATATGTAATGAAAAGAGAAACTTTGGAGTGCTTTTTATGATGTGCCTTGAACCAGCTGCAGTAGAAGACTATTGTGTAATCAAATTAGTGAAGTTTTCAAACTAACTTCTTTCTATATCATTATTGTACGCGTAGAATTTTGATTTCTTATTTTTCAATTCGAAGTACCTTCTGTATGCCTCTTTTTATGCAAATTTATGGTAACTGTGTACATACAATTAATTCTAAGAGGAGGGAGACCTGACTCCCGGAATTTGTCGTGTCCTGATATAAAAAAAAAATTTTAATGTTGGTGCTACAACACTGTTTATTCGTGAGTTTGCATTTACGGCATTGACTGTGTCCAAATTCAGTACAACGCACCCTCGTTCACTTGTTCTTGAGCTCTTCGTGTGTATTGGCCCTTGTTCCTTCCTGACAAAGTGATCGTCTATGAACTCGGACACTCTTGCTCCTTTACACCTCCATTACATCCCGTCGAACTTATGCGAGTTTAATTTGTCTTTGTGACATTAGCAAGTATTTTCCACGACAATGTAAAGTTGCAAGCACCAACAAAAGAAATACTTCTGAAACAGCAGAGCATCGAAAACCAACCAAGGGTTTGAGGAAGGGCACGTGTCGTGTCCCTTGGCTGTAGTCGACATTCTAGGATTCATTTGTGCCATTGGTGTGGATTTGCACAGCGGCAAAGTGACGTCACGACCTTGATGCACTTTTCTAGTGCTCGGAGCCAGGTAAGGGCCTTAGAGCCTTTAGGTTTTCCTCTAGGGTATCTGCGTCTCAGAACACTGTACCGGGCAGCAGGTGCTGGGCAAGACGAGCAGGAACAATCGCCGGCACAGATAAGAGCGGCCTTCGTGACCTGGAGACTATCTCGGCCGGACTTCTGGAGGAACAAAGGCGACGGCCGTGATCAACACGAGGACCCGTGCGATGCCACGATACCGTCTGCCAGGTAGTTGCTACTGCGGCTAGTCTGTCTGGAGTACATCGTGTGCGGGAGGTGGTCGTTAACATCCACCTCCATTCTCCCGCTATATCTGTTTCTTCATTTATGAAGATCAAAGAGTGTGTTGTGTTCCGGTAATGATTTTTATACTGTTGTAATTTGAACTTTTTGTACCAGTTCCCTTCGCTTAGCAAAAAATAGTGTACGAACAAAAATGAATTAAACGTGGAAACTAGAAACAGCAAAATCGTCACTCGTGGTTCTGTCTGTGATTAT
Organism: Clitarchus hookeri; assembly: GCA_002778355.1. Lineage (NCBI taxonomy): Eukaryota > Metazoa > Arthropoda > Insecta > Phasmatodea > Phasmatidae > Clitarchus > Clitarchus hookeri. Next base: position 288,325 of record NQII01002166.1, read on the forward strand.
TTTTGCAAATGCAAACACATCTCCTACACAAGAAAAAGTTCTTTCAACAGGAAAAAATCTAGATATACTTTAAATGTTCCTGTAATAACCAGAACTGAAAATATTTGCGAAATATGTTGATGGTAGTACTGAAGTTTGGTTTTTTAAACTCTGTAAACCGGTTACAGAACTTTTCTGGGTAATTGCCAAACTAAAGGGTAGAAACCATGTCCCCAGCCATTAAAAAATATTAAATGGTTTTAAACAGAAAAATATTGTAAGGTAAATATCAACACCATCAGTATCATATTTTTAAAAAGTAGTGTACTTTTCTCAAAGATTTTTTGCTAGGTAACACTGTTTTGTCCACTCCGTGGACTGCCCCTAAGGCAATTCTACAAAATTAACCATTATTTTCATGTTTTTAAGTAATTATTTTGTCAACATTGTGGTTCCTTTATAACATAAAATCTCATGAAATAGTTAAATAACTAAATTTTAGAGCTAATTATAGCATTTTAACAATGTGAACATTTTATAAACAAATGTCCCCATAAAATGTGTCAACTCCATGGACAATGTTTAAACTTCCCATAAAAACCTCTAGAGTGCACTATCAGCAACCAGGATACGTGAAGAAAATGTGAAAGAAGCCATCTTGATTTTCATCACAATAAGTGAACTGAGGTGCTGTTATTTTGTCTTGCTAAACCAGCTTTTTGCCTGTGGTATAGAGGTTTGGCTATCTCATCTGTCTACTCCGTGGTCAGGTTCTTTTAAGTAAGTAAAATTATTTTTCAATCTAATAAAATAGCAGAGAGTAATTATGTGGTTCAATTCCCACAGAAGTAAGCATTTACCTAACCTCAATTCCTAGCTTGCGAATAAACAAAACTAGACATTCTGTCCACTCCGTGGACATGGTTTGGTCGCAGAGTAGACATGTTTGTCCACGGAGTGGACATGGTTTGGTCGCAGAGTGGACATGTTTGTCCACGGAGTGGACATGGTTTGGTCGCAGAGTGGACATGTTTGTCCACGGAGTGGACATGGTTTGGTCGCAGAGTGGACATGTTTGTCCACGGAGTGGACATGGTTTGGTCGCAGAGTGGACATGTTTGTCCACGGAGTGGACATGGTTTGGTCGCAGAGTGGACATGTTTGTCCACGGAGTGGACATGGTTTGGTCGCAGAGTGGACATGTTTGTCCACGGAGTGGACATGGTTTGGTCGCAGAGTGGACATGTTTGTCCACGGAGTGGACATGGTTTGGTCGCAGAGTGGACATGTTTGTCCACGGAGTGGACATGGTTTGGTCGCAGAGTGGACATGTTTGTCCACGGAGTGGACATGGTTTGGTCGCAGAGTGGACATGTTTGTCCACGGAGTGGACATGGTTTGGTCGCAGAGTGGACATGTTTGTCCACGGAGTGGACATGGTTTGGTCGCAGAGTGGACATGTTTGTCCACGGAGTGGACATGGTTTGGTCGCAGAGTAGACATGTTTGTCCACGGAGTGGACATGGCTTGGTCGCAGAGTAGACATGTTTGTCCACGGAGTGGACACTTTCCATTTTTGTAATGTTAATATTTGTAGTACAATTCAAACTCATTTGAATAAGTAGTATAAATTTGTCTCACGAGACTGCTGAAATATAGTTTTTATATTTTCCAGTGGTGTTTTGATGGGTTTGTAAGAGTACAAAAGGAAATTATTAATCGTAGCTGTAAATAGCCAATACATTTTTATGAATGAAGTTTTATGATTCATTAGAGTCAACTAATTTTATTTTAAGAGGAAAGTTTGTTTAGCTTATTAAGGAATATAGATTATAAATTTAAATTCTCCATGTAAACATGTTTAGGTATTAAGCCTAGTTGCATTTTGCTTCACAGAAATGCCTTTAAAGAGGAAAAATTCTAAAGAAACTCCAAATTGCAAGAATAAAAGAACATCTTTAAGCCAAACAGAAAAATAGCAAGAGCAGAAAAGAATAATTATGAAGATATCTGAGAAAAACGTATAAAATATTATTTAAGGCTATAACAAGAATAAAACACTTACTAAAGAGAAAGATATCACAATAGGAAGCAGGTTATTGGTGAAATGTCAGAATGAATAAAAAGATCTGTAAAAAAAATGGAAAATGTGAAAGAAAAAGCAAAGGGGAAAAACAAAGGTGCAAAAGATTTAAAATCAATGTCTTAGAGAAAATTTCATTCGTGCTTGAGTCATCTAAGAAAGAAACTCCAAATATAACAAGAGAACTGGGTAGTCCCCTTAGTGTATCTTCTACTAGCAGATTAGAAAGTGAAAGAAAAAAGCAAAAAAGCTTTGTGAAGAAAATAGAAAATTAAAGGAGGAAAAGAAAACTATAACACAGAAACTATTATAATACAAGAAACGACTAAACATGTTGAGAGATGCGCAGAGTAATTTTACTTCTTTGGAGACACCCAGGAAAAAGGGAATTTACTTGTAAAAAAAACACAAAGAAATTTAAAAAAAGATTTTTTTGGCGAAATCATTAAGGAACAAATAAAAGTAAGCTTTAGAGGAGAAAAGTAAAAAAATAAACGTAAAGAAGTCAAGAAAGTGTCGACAGGACAAATATTACGAAAATACAAATACCTGGCAGATATTAGATCAGTAACGTCAAAAAAATTGGAAGAGTAAGTATACCTGTCTACAGTTCCCCAAGTAAAGAAGGAAATTTAAGAAGTAGTAAAGTTCAGCTAGCCATTCAAAAATTCTTAGAAACTGATGAAGCAAGCAACATGTGTGCAGGAAAGAAAGAGACAATCACTCAACCGGGGGGGGGGATGCAGAAACGTTTCTTTTTTCTACAGATGTGGATAAGTTATAAAATGTCCACTCCGTGGACACGTCACTTTTTAAAATAATTAGTTATGTAATTAAAATAAAGTTAACGAGATATCTCATATAGTGAACTGCATTATTATTTGTCCACAGAGAAATATAACTTTTTTTGGAATGTTAAATTTAAATTTATTATAAATTTTTTGGGATTTTATCATTTGTTTACAATTTTTCTGTTTCAAGGTTACGGGAACAGGGTCAAGGTCAAATTCATATGTCAAGGTCAACCAGATCCAAGATGGCCGCCGACCGACCGGAATGGCAGAGCATGATGTCGGCCGGCCGGTGCCTGGTGCCTACTCCCCCATCCCCTTGCGCCAAAGTCCCCTTTTATATTCTACTGACCTCGCTGTCGACGAGACGTAAAGCCCTACCTACAGTCCGCCTACTTCACCTGCTTACACACACTCCACTTCTGTAAGGTCCGTCTAACTTTCCGCACGCTTCGTGATGTACTGTGATCTGCAGGGTTTCCAGTGTCAAAATGGCTTCGTGCTCAAGGAGATCGCAGTGTCCCGTGACGACGATGGCAAAACACGCATACGCTCCTTCCGCCCCCCTAATTTGTGGAAACTGTTGGACGAGAAAAGCAAGAAAACAAATGCCTGGCTAACAAAGTACTACCATGGACTGGAGTGGGAGGAAGGCAAGATTTCATACTACCAGGTGGGAAACGTGCTGCGAGACTTGGTGATGCAGTACCCGAAGACCCCGATTTACGTAGCAGGACCTGAGCAGAAAAAATGGCTTAGCGACTTGTGTAAATTTGAAGTGGAAATTGTCGACTTGCAGGCCGAGTATGGATGTCCTTCGCTGTGCAAGCTGATGAAACTTTACGGCAATTAGCATCGTCATGTCTGCGACAGGTAAGAACTTGGCTGGGCCTTCGCACCGAAAAACGTGCAGCTGCTGCGCAAATGGCGTGCCTCGTACTTGGACCAGGAATCGACTGCCTACGACTAGACTCGAAGTCACCCGATCTTCTCGAAATGTGAGAGAATTTAGTTTTTCGTGTGGTGGCACACCTGATCGACATCCGTATTATATATAAGTTTGAAAAATCAACGAGCTCGTTTAGTCGACGCCTAGAGGTATGATCGTCACCATGACTCCATTCTATCCTACAAACATCTATGCAAGCACCAAGCCAGACTATGGTAGCGTGGAGTATAGTTTCATCGCAGAAGATGAATATCTGCGCACCTACACTGAGACCTGCGATGGTAGCGGCATGCAGCACTGGCGGTTCGCACATTTTCCAATCGTCTATGAACCAACGCAGTCTCAATTGGACTGTTCGGGAGCATCAGCCTGCGTCGTGTTCCACACGAGGCCGCAAAAACAGCTTCCCTGCACCGTGAACCAAATCATCGCCTCAACACAAACTCATGCTACCATCCAAGTGCCAGACCGTGACGTGAATTCGCTCCACGCAGAGCACGAACCATCGGTCCATTCCTTGCGACCTGGGTCCAAGAAGGATGCCGCCAACCAGACGACCAGACGCAGCCGAGTGCTTCGTCGACGCCGGGCACTCGTGTCAGTACCCATCACGGATGATTCTGCCTCTGGTTCCAGAGATGAACCTCGACCCACTCGTCTGCGTCCAGCAATGTGTACTCCCAAGGCTGCTGATGCCGGTTCTGCTACTGACAGACCTGGTGTCGATTAGCCGGATGTTGGTACTATCATCATAGAGCCATCGATCAAAGAGGAGTAAAGTCTACGCTGCAATGATAATGTGATGGATGGCGAATCGGAGACAAGTATTGCTGCTGATACTTGTGTCGAAGGTCTTCGTAGCGACCCTGTGATTTTTTTTTTTTTTTTGCGGCCTTTTATAGAGCACTGCTGCATACCGCCATACATGAATTGCTCAGCCTTCTACGAGATAACCAAAAATCATAATTGAAGACCTGCAGATTAAAATAACATGTAATTTGGACTCTGTTCAAAGAAGATTAATAAAAATTATTGCATTTTTGCTGATTATGTATATTTTGTTATGTTTACAGTAAATGTTGTGTAAACAAATATGTTGTGTTTTATTTATTTTAGTTCGTGGGCGTTTTCACTGATTACTAATCAAAGCAAATATGTTAGGTTTTATTGGATCCATTAGAGCAGCGGTACAATCTGTCAGTCTATTATTAAAGAAATTCTGGCATAGTTTTTCTCCTTCCTCTTGTATAGTTTCTACTGAAGTAACGACCACAGAATCATCAACTTCATTTGTCACAATTATGTAGAGCTCTCCACTATCTTACAGAAATTGATTGCCACGCCTTTCAAACACTGTTTTGGATTAAATTATCATTTTAAAAGTCACACTCTTCTATTTTGTATCATTATGGTGCATGCTTGGAGTTTCACCCTCGTGGAAATGATTTATGGTGATTATTTCCTCAAACTTTTGCAGTAAGGAACATACCTGTGGACTTGCAATCATCCACTTTTGCAGTACTGTAGGGTTTCGTGTTAGTCCTATAGTTCCTCCATCTCCCTTAGTGTATGCATTTAGCTGTTCATGTGCATGATCCAAAGCAATTGTGGAGAAAGGTCTTGTAGACTTACATGCGACAAAACAACCATAACAGAACTCTTCTTTGATGGCCGGATGCTTCTCTTGCAGGAGTATCAAATCCTTTATGTGAACAGAGCCATCGCAAGTAATTCACCCGATCAAGAGAGAATAACCACGGAAGCAGTCTTCGCATGGACTCGACATACATATCAAAATTGCCCTGCCTGATGGAATGGATAAATTTATGTTTAACTCAATCAAGTATCAGTGTGAGATCCCAGAATTGGATTTGGGGTCGAACGTGGCACATTTTTATGTGCCATTCCATGAACGCCAAAGGTATCTCATCTTCTGTTGAATCCAAGTACAATCCATATGCCTTCTTTTGCAGAGAATGCAGAACTCCTGTAGTAACCTGGTGTGCATACTTGTATGTGTAATATGGGAAACAATTATAGAATCAGCTCGGCCCAGCGTTGACATTTCCGCTTCAACCAAGGCGGTAACCCAGCCACTCTCTTGAAGCCACTGACCAGCACATCGAAGAGCTACCAGTTCAATATTAAGTACACCAAGAAGGATAACAAAATGTTCAAAACCATGTGTTTTTGGTTGAAGATACCACTTGACGCACCACCAAATGCTCGTAAAATCCATGTACGAGGGCATTTAAGAATATTTAAAAGGTCAAATTGGTTTTGTAAAGGCCTTAATAGGTGCTGGATAACCGGATGCATTGATTGGTACCAAAACCATATTACTGAGTTGCTTAGTTTGGGGGATATGAAAAAGTAATGTATTTTTTATGTAAAATATAGATAGTCGTGGATCCGCTTCTTTAATAAACCTGCAAACCTTACCGAATGTTTGTGAAAAGTGGCTTGCTTCTAGAATGAAATGCAAGGTTTCCTCCATTTTGTGCACTTAAACCCGGACTACTTGGGCACATGATGTGGGCGTGCTCCAGTAACTGGAGCATGCAAAGAAGTGGGGTAGGGCGCGGGGAGGCACTGGCGCCGGCGAGGGCAGAGGTCAACGATACGTGCAACACAATGACCCTTCGTTAGGAAGGGCACGGTCGCAGCAGACGACATGCCTCGCCCGTTACAGCGACGTGCATCACGGCGGTTGCTGCTCGCCGGCGGGCCGCACTGTCCGACTGCCACAAACTGAGCCCTTCCGACGACATTAATGTTGGTTTATACATTTGTATAGGGACTAAATAAGGACTTATCAGAATGTGTATATAATTAATGAGGAACATGGAATGCTCATATAAATAAAGGGTTCTTAAACTGTGTCTTTCCGCGACCACTTTGATATGATTTACACTTTGCCTGACCACTAACCGTTTCTTTAATACAATTGAAGGAAATATTTTCATGTATACAACATGTATTTTTTCACTCTACAAACTTCAATCTTCAATAAGGCTGTAATGGAAGTTCTAACCCGTACATACAGTAGTATGGAAGTAATACCACATATCAAGTTACAAATATAGGAATATTTAGCATCTCTACTATAAATAATTGATAACTTCTGTAAGCATTCGACTGTTTCCTGAGCAACTGTAGGAACACTACCATGCATGTATGGGAAAAAATTTACATTTCACTCTTTCTCACTATGCGTATACACTGATGTGATCAATTTGAAAATAATTTTTCTTAGAGTGTAGGCTTACATATCTTTCCAAAGACATCAGAGTGAGAGTATGTGTTAACTTATCCCGTATACATCAGCCTAACATCGAACAACCACACAAACATATAAAGTCCTAAAAAAAACATGATCTATTAATAAATTTACGCGCATACCAAGTTTACATGTCTACACTAATTATTGATAGCTAAACATTTTAAGAATTGTTCTAAAGTTACAATTACAATTTCATCACATATCAGATTAGGGCGTTTCGGGTTGAAATTTTTCAGAATTGCGTTTTTTATTAATAATTTATGCTACTCATTTAAAGTATTTATATTGAAGAGCTATAAAACCTGGTATTTACATCTAATACCATTTATGTCCACTTCTGCGTCGTAAAATTGCACAAACACGATTGCACATGGTCGCCACGAGCTTTCCTACGTAGTCTGTAGACTATCACTAAAATAATTCTTCAAGATCAACAATTATATATCAGCCCGGTGCGGTGGTTCTCTGCTTTCAACGGTACGTTGAAGGGCTATCAAATATACCTGGTAAAATTCAAACCAGGTGAAGGACGCCCCAACGAATTGACCCCAAACTAGGATGAATATTTCTCCCGCCATAATCTGGCGACTCTGGGCATATGTGGTGGCGCATTGTCCTGTTGAAAGAGGCCAAACCCGTCAGGATCAACGGAAATTCTGAAAGAACGTGCACACAATGTTCACCGATTAAAGATGTTTGTAGTTTGTAGAAGTATGGGGCAAGCTGAACATACCCCAAACAAATACAGAGCCACCGCCAATCGGCGCGGTCCCTTGTTGACGTGTGGGATCCATGGATTTGCATGTGGATCCATCCACGGATTTTCTCCAATGTGGACTCTTTAATCCGCTTGAATCAACTGGAAACTACAGAATGCTACACGTTTCCAGTCACCAAATGTCCAGAGGTGGTGTTTTCCGAGCCCAGACGAGACGCATACCTCTGTGTCGTGAGGTTAGCGGCGGTACTCGGGTTGGAAATTAACTCCTAAAGTACAAGCACAGTCCTCGTGTTGATGTTTGTCGACAACGCGGCACTTAATTCCAAGTTATCTGCTGCACTTCTGTTGTTTTAAAAGTGTGTTGACAGCCGACAGGGCAACTCGTAACCGGGAGGTCGACAGTTTGGTCCCGACCGGTTGATATCTATTTCTTTATAATTGTTTTTCTAAGCCCCGTTCCCAAACGGTTGGAACTACTGTTGGTCGGAAAAAATTCAAATTTGCCGTTCATCACATTTTATTTTCGAAACATATCTTCTTTGCCACTATTGGAGTCACCCGAATTTTCTCATCTGGGGAAAGTGGCAGACACTGCATTTGTAAGGCGGACACTTCGTTGTTAAGCGCTGGTCAAAATCTCTCAATTTCAACTCCTTGTCACTATTCAAACAAATAACTCACTTCGGTTCAAAGAAGAAACCTCCCTCTCGTTGCGCACACGACGCAGCGGCCTGGCGAACGCACACGCCTTTGCCGTCTCCGTAAACGGGCTGTAGAAATGAGCCATTCGGGCAGAAAACCTGCTCGCTATCGACGATGTGGCACTTTGAAATGTTGGCGCGGTTTCAAACGACGGAAGGAACGAAGGACGGGGCAAGCCCCGCGTGCTTGTTTGCAGAAACGCCTCCTCCCCCTCAGGCACTTTCTTCTCCATGCAAGCCGTATCCCGTCCGGCCCACGTGCTCTCTGGGCCGGTGTCGAGAGACGAGCCACATCTCGCACGGCGCAAACAAACCCACGCGCGCGCGCCTAGCGCCGACGAAGTCCGGACTCACTCCTACGAGTACGGCTGTGCCACACACCAACTACGCTTAGGCTCCGTTCACGACCACTTTCGTGTACGTAACAGACGCCTGCATACAACTTATACATTTAAAAAAAACTGTAGTTCGTAGTGAATAATGTTCAGACAATCAAATACAAAGAATACTTGAGACTACAGAGGTGAAACAGCCGCTTACACCGCGAACTACAGCCGCTCACGCCTGCAAAATGTTGGAACGCCGTTCGCCGATCAACGCCTGGTAACCTACCCGCCAGCTGGCATCCCGACCAATTGGAAATCTTCACAACATGCTGTATCCCAGGGATTCTCAACCATTCTGACCCCCATGTCTCCCTTTTAACCACTGAAATTTATTTCGTGACGCCCCTAGGTTTTATATCGAAGCATTGACTTGTAAATACAATAACAGTAATGAGGACCTGGGTGTACTAACGACTTAAGTCAGAAAATTGTGTTTTGAGATAATCAAGGTTGAAGTTTTTGGAATCTAGGCAGTTGAATTAACTCTTCTGTACTCTATTATTATGTATTTATGTTGTAGATTGAAGTTTACATTAAGTAAATAAACGTTTACTTCAACTTCAAGCCTCATCTAAAACGCAATAAGTTATACTTTTAACATACATGTCTTAAGACGTTAGTCCATGAACAAAGGTTTTTATTATTATGAGATGCATTTTAAATGGAATTTCTTAATATTTTAAAAGGGATGTACTGTAATGTTAAGAAAGATTTTAAAAAGAAAAATTAATGTAAATATTGTTTAGACATATTTGCTTTTCACACAGAAGATCGCACAATAAACACAGTACATCACATATCAGCTCTTTAAAAATTTGCTTCATTTTCTCCATTGTCAATAATAAATCCTTCATTGTTATCAGATGGTACATTATTTACAACCTGTCTCAGCAACTCAGCATTTTCTGGAGCCATGAACTTGAGCAAAGGCAAAATGTCCTTTTTTGGTAACTCCAACCCAGGAGGTGACACTTGCTTTAAGTTTATATCATCTTTACGTTCAATACATTTTACCTTCTATGAGAAAATGTTGAATGGTTGTACTAATACGTCACTGTAAGTTTCAGAGGCTGAAACCGTCGTAAAGCTGTGGGAGATCTTGAGATATGTCTGTATCTTTAAAGGACTGTTTTTGCCAACTGGTTTACATAGTAAAAAGGGATTCAATTCTTCACTCCAATCTTGANGGTAACTCCAACCCAGGAGGTGACACTTGCTTTAAGTTTATATCATCTTTACGTTCAATACATTTTACCTTCTATGAGAAAATGTTGAATGGTTGTACTAATACGTCACTGTAAGTTTCAGAGGCTGAAACCGTCGTAAAGCTGTGGGAGATCTTGAGATATTTCTGTATCTTTAAAGGACTGTTTTTGCCAACTGGTTTACATAGTAAAAAGGGATTCAATTCTTCACTCCAATCTTGAATAAGGTTGTCGGCTCTGATGACTTAAAATGGACAAGGGATGTTTCTGCTTTGTTTTATGATACCAAAATACTGATCGATGGTTTCAATAGTTTCCACTCGTTTCAACAGAATCCCATAAGGTCCAAAGTTACGATCACATTGATTGTATAAACGGCCTCGTACAGGAAACAAATGTGTAATGTTCACTCTATGAGCTTTTGATACCCAAGCTCAAAACCGAACAACAGTAATGTTTTTGTTTTGCCCACCACACGAATTAGACAGAAATATAATCTTCAAATCTTTCATTGTGGTGGATTTATTTCCGAATGAAGTGAAGAGAAAAGAGCACACAGTGTTTGCATTCTTTCTAGCATCGCTTTCCAGGAAACAGTAAAAAGTTCATATAACTACAGAAGTCTTTTGTAAATTGAGAAGTGACTGGTAACTTAGGAACGGGGAGGTTTAGACCATACATAATCAAGCTCCAACACTAGAGTATCGTCTTCTGAAATGCCCATAACATTGGCTATGCATTCATCCTTTATGTTTTTGTATCGCTCTACTTTCTTGAGGTGAACAGCAAGAGATGTCTTGCGACTATCTTCGGGGTTAGCCTTCACTATCTGTTCGCTTTCTCTACAAAAGTCACAAACACCTGTTCTTGGTTGACGAAATGCATAGGGACTATTTTCGCGGAAGAACCAATGGTATGTACTGTATTTCATTGTCAACATTTTGCCAGTTTTCTTTTAATGATACTACTGAAAAGTTCTATAGAATTTAAGTACACTGAAGCCTTAGTCATCAGAGTACTTACGCTCTGATTTACGTTGGCCATAGTGAGACTGCTTAGAAGGCAATTGTGCCATATGCCACAATGTGTTTGGGAATTTCGAAGGCCTGTTGTGTTTGCCTTGGTTTTCATTAACACACAACATTCTCATTAGCCACAGATCGCAATACAGATTTGAGTCTTCCTTCATTTACTTGAAATGACTTCATGAAAAATGTTTTACATAACCCAGTTCTCTCTCCACTCACTTTCACATTGTACACATAAGCGTTTTGGCGATTTTTCTTTTTTTTAACTGATGCCTGGTGACAAACGATTTCATTTCTTTATCAATTATCAGTTAAGCCAACAAGTAGCGTCACATGTTTTTGTATTTCTGCGATTCCCCAAACACTTTTAAATATGTCCTTTTCATTGTTTTCCTTCGACTTTCTGGTAGCACTTCAGACTGCAACAATTCGCCACGCGAACAAACTGTTTACCTAATCCACTGTTTCGTATCATGTTTGCTACTTCTTTTGTCCACTTACTCTTTTCACATTTTCGCTTCACCCCCTGTGCAGACTATTCAATCTCTGATTTACATGCAGCTGGTTACTACGAGAAATTAATATGTTCTCTGGACTAACCACTTAAGATCTTGACAACAGATAAAGACCTTAGACGCCATAGAGTATTTTCTCTGGACTAACAACTTCACACTCTGCTTGAAATACTTGCCTCTAGCACCCTGTATGATTGTCTGAGGGAAAGTATTTTTTTAGGATGAATAGAACACAACTTGGGGATTCTGAATTTACAGTTGTGTACTAACGACTTAAGACTACCTAAGTCATTTGTCCACCCAGGTCCTCATTTGTAAAATAAACTGCGGAATACTCATTACTATACTAACGAGACTAAAACGACAGTGTAATACATAGCAAACACAGATAAATAAAATTAGTTATAATTATTAAATACAAATATAATTATGTAATGTCGCCCCACGCCTCCCCAACAGGACAGTAACGACGCGCCGGGGCGTCACGACGCACAGCTTGAGAAGCGCTGCATTAGCCAATAAATCAGAAACAAGGCCCTTTTCAGGAGCCTCGCGCACCCAGTAAAAAAATGGGTACGCTCACATCAAAGGAACCGCCCCGCCATTTCGTCTCTGTGCACTTAACAATTCTGTGATACGACTCTACATTAGATTGTTTTTGATAAAACCGTGATTCATTAAATAAATAAAAGTATTATGCCATATCTACTACATATGTAAAGGAAAATAATAGAATTCTTTCCAACTAACACTGAAAAATAATTATATAAATGATTCAGTATTCTCCCTTTATCCTGCAAACCTGTGTTTGTAAGCCTTACGCAGACGACACGAAATAAAACATTGCAATTTTGTACACTTCTATATGCCGAGGATGCTTTCTACACGATATGTATTCACGATGAACACGAACCGTGCCGTAAAGATAACCTACTTTCATTTCGATACTAACGAAGTCAATACATACACGTTTTCACTCGTGAACGGAACCTTGCAAAGACGAAATTGTGTTACGTTCGCTTTGATCTCAATAACTCAACTATCGACAGTTGAAATACTTGCAACCATATTCGTGGCATGTGTCCTGACAGTAAACAGCCAGTAAGAATGTTATGATGCCATGTTATGTGTACAATTTTCTAATAAAATCTCTTTCATTTTCAATTTATAAACACAGTTCAGTTTCGTTTCGAGTTTCGGTAGACTACTATAATAATTTACATTCTCTGCGTATTACGGAATAATCGACCAGAAAGATGACGACCGAGTTCACATAAACTCAGGCCATTTCGTCTCTGAATACTTACCTTCGCTGTGGTTTTGCGATATTCCATTGTGTTTAACAGGCGATAAAGTACCTTAAACAGCGGTTACTTTGCACCTGCTGGGGTAACTTTGTTGTCATTTGGTGAAGGAGTAGCAAACATTACCTGGGTCAATAATATTCAAAATTTGAAATACCCAGCTACAGTTTTCTGTTTACTTACCAAACGCACGAAAACAAAAATACCGAGGGGTGCAAAGTTAAACCAGCAGGTGAAAATTAACCCCGATTTACGGTACCCAAAAAGTAAGTACCTCGCGTACCAAAAATTATGAAGAGGTTTCTTCAGGAAATAAAACACACAAGAAAACTAATTAATAAGAAAACACAAGCTCACAATATTTATTCTGTGCGATTACCAAGGTTCTACGTGAGTTCCACAGGTGAATCTGCAAATACGCAAGAAGTAGTCCAATTCTTACCACTTTATAACGTTAGGGTCACAGTGTACATTTTAAATTAAGTGCAGCAGTACTTTTGAAGCACTTGAAACGATATATTTTAATAACTATCACGGTATATAACTGTATTTCAGTCTTCAGCGATATATGAAAAAGTCTAGCCAAGATGAAAATGCATATGACCAAACTGTGTTGTTAATTTATTTTATAAATAACATCGACTTTAATTATCAAATTGTTGTCTTTCATGCAAATTCGTGTATATACTGAGTGTAATAAATATCATAAGATATAGTGGAAATCACATTGTATGTTTGCGGAAAGCAATGGCCAACCATCAAAGATTTCTTCTGTCAATTCACCTCGAGTAAGCCACGTTTTCCGTCACCGTAACTTCAGTTTTTTTTTTTTTAAATTAAACTTAATACATTAAAGACACTGCTTTAATAAAAAAAATCCTTGACATTTTGATACGCNAAAATTCGTGTATATACTGAGTGTAATAAATATCATAAGATATAGTGGAAATCACATTGTATGTTTGCGGAAAGCAATGGCCAACCATCAAAGATTTCTTCTGTCAATTCACCTCGAGTAAGCCACGTTTTCCGTCACCGTAACTTCAGTTTTTTTTTTTTTTAAATTAAACTTAATACATTAAAGACACTGCTTTAATAAAAAAAATCCTTGACATTTTGATACGCCACCTCTAACCACGTATTAATACAACTACGCAAAAATATTTATTTAAATAAAATTTTGAATTGTGCCGGGGGAGGGGGTCCGCAAGTGTCGTTTGGTCACATAATTGCAAGTCGTGAGCCAGCGTTAGGGACATTCGCAGAAGACGAAAATCTGACTACCCCATCTTTAGTCTACGATACGAGCTATGAAATGTGGTTAAATTATACTTAGAGAATAAACAAATATGAAAATGATAACGAACCAAGCAAAGACATAATAATATACTACATGAATATGTATACATTTGGACTAATAGAACATACACTCTCGGGAGATAAATATAAACCACGAAACATTCAAAATACCGTTATCTTGTGAGCCTGTTAGTTTCGCTACAAATTAGCATTTTCCTGCACTGTGCCTAGCATTTATTTTTTCCCAAATCTTAGTTACGAATGTAATTAAATGTTCAGTGTTATTAATATAGGCTGTATCCGACAAGGACGATGTTACACATCATTTGTTTCATCATGCTGCAACTAACATATATTTACTGGAAGTATGAGACCGGCCGGGGAATGGCAGTTAATTACAGCGATGGCAGCGCGACTAGCGGGAAACACCGCAACTACACGAAGGTCCGGAGAATTCGTGACAACAGCCCAGCATTCCTCTTGCCAGGACAAAGGACGTGACTGCAAGCCACGAGGAATAATTTTAGAGAAAGGTTATATACATCCTGAAGTACTGAATTAGAAGCAAAAGCAGAAAACGCGCTTTTTTTGTAAAAAAAAAAAAAAAAAAAATAGTTAAGAAGAGATTTGCCTTCATGGAAATAATTAATGTGGGCGATCTCAGCTCAGTAAAACGTACATACACGAAGTAGCCAATCCGTGATAATGACAATAATGCGTTGTTCCTTATCTTCAAAAGAAGGCTACAAATTAAAATCACTTCCCTGCCAAGCTGCTAGAAAGCCGAAATTCACTTGCTTTAGAAGGATTCCTCGTAAACTATATTTGCAACAGAAGAATATTATCAAAATCAATGGAAGCCAACAGCGTGAACTGCATATGCGACACACATACAAACATGTGGTTTTACCCATTTCAGTTATTATTTTATTTTTTAATTTATTTAATACTCAAAAGTAAAAAGTGGTAACTTAATGCGAACGATTTTTACCCTTTTTTTGTGAAAATTCGTTGTCCAAAGATTTATTTTCTGAGACACGCGTTTACACTATTTGTCATAAACTATTTTACTGGAAGTTGCATTCCTCATGCCCATGACACGCTGCACATGAAGGATACTTCTGGCCGGTACTGGGAACAGAGGGGGGAGGGGATCAGTGCCCAGCGTTTGGAACGTCTCCTTTGTGAGTAATCTTATTTGCGAAAGTATCTGCACCTTTTGTATATGAAAGGTTAACGCTAATATCAATGAGCTCGCAACACAGTTCTCTACTGGTTGCAAGAAGCACGTTAGACACAAGTACAGTGCACACCAAAATACTGCATGATTGCAACGCCTTAGGGGAGTGGAGTGGAGACATTTGGGTGACTCCTTACATCAAGGTCTTGAGAGCCGATGAAGGTGAAGCGAGGTGAGTATGAAGCAGCGCCGGAATGCAAGAGCGGGGGAAACGGGGGATCCCCGACAGAACCCGCCGACCAGCAGCATCGTCCGGCACAATTCCTACGTGCGAAAATCCGAAAGCGACCCCACAGGTAATTGCAACACCTGCTGTAGTAAATTAATTCGGGACCGAACCGGTTGAATAAAGGATGCGAGAGTTACAGGTGATAATTCGCTGTTACAAAAAGTTTTAAGCACGTGCACAATTAATATAAAGCGTAGAGAAGGCTATTTTACCCGTTCTGTCAGGTGATCGATGATTGAACCATTCCGCCAACAGCAACGAAAAAAATAAAGTCAGGTTGTTACGAAATTATAAAATTTATGGAGGGTGTTGTACTTAAAATCCTATGACCCTCTCTTTAACCTAACAGCCAATGAAAACTTATGTGATGTCATGCAGCACTGACAATAAATAGCAAATATTTCAGGTATGGTATTGGCCATTAGGGAATTGAACTGATCGGACGATAGCCGTCTAGAGTGCATATTTCGTGTACAGTAAACAGCGTTGAAACAACTACACGTTTGTGTACACCAATAGTTAAAGTGTTACGAAAACCGGTGTTGGAAGCTGCAACTACACATTATGTTTTGGTCTGCACTGCACTAATGTTAACACAATTACGTAATTGCTTCTTGCAACTAGTGAACTACGTGCTGGGAGCGTGACTGTATGAGCATCAACCATTCACAAACCTGAGGTGTAAGAACTAGAGGTGATCAGATCACCCGTGGGGTACTGATCCCATGATGAATTAAAGTATCAGCTGTAAGTATCCACGTGCAACACAGCAGGGTGATCGAACGGCGATCAAGTACAAAAGCACTTGATGGCTGGCTTTGGTGGAAACAAAATGTTACAGATCTCGTAACAGGAGCGGGAGAAGCTGGTATTCCCACCGACCATTTATTTCTTTATTCCGGATGTAACTAATAACTTATAACTAAACACTATAGAAAAATGCAAAAAAAATATAAAAAAATTGCTCCAACATAGCATTAAAGAGACTACAGTAGCTTGATCCTTTAATGGTTGGATGATGCATCGGTAATTTGGCTCAAATCATTGCATACCAAACGCGACCATTCAGTATTAAAGTATTAAACGTCTCATTGGCCAAACGAAAAGGCATAATAACTTACTGCGCACAATACAGCCAAAAAATGAAAGGAAATTTTCTAACATGTGCACAGTACTCTAAAAAACCTGTGAAATGTTCCCCTGATGAACCATCATCTCTAGTTATTACCAATTTCGGGGACAAATTTTTAGGGCTCTAGGTATACTGGATTCAAAGTGATCCGAAATGATCACGTGCTTATTCAACTCACAAAGATATTGCGAAAGAGTTGAACCACATTAAGCTACAACTGGCGTGATCAGATAGTTCGTATTTTAATGGTTTTTAATTTGTTAGTCAACATAGCCTACATTTTACTTGCGTGGAGACATGCGTAAGAAAATCTATGTTAAAAATTTCAAAGCAAGGAATTGGAGGCCAACCCCAAAGTCGTTTACGTGTGATGGTCCGCTAGCCATACAAACCGATGAAGTCAAGTGAACGAGCCGCAGAAGGAATTGTCTTCGATGGGTCTGCGGAACGAGAAGGCGTCATGACAGTTCAAGAGCTCATCCAACAAGAAGCGAGAGCATTGCTTTCTTTGCAGCGCGCAGAAACCGACGCCTCTGCAAGTGGCAATTGATTCAGGTCGTTAAAAGAAGCGAAGTATCGCAGGCGCGAGTGTAAGAACGGCGTGCAACAGACGATCTCTAAGCCGCTTTCCAATCCGCAGTGTACTTGCGAACGGGACTACTACCATTGTCTAATTCGACACAGCGAGGTGGGCGGAGCCAAGCTATCGCTCACTTTTCGGCAGTTTACATCGGGCCACCCTGATTCATCCAAAATCCTCAGTTAATGTCATTAGATTAGGTACGGTTTGGTTATAACTTACAGGCAAATTCCCGAGTTTTATTCGGGGTGTGCTACTTAAAAAAACATTATTTACTCCTGAAGGCGTTACGTGAATCAATTTAGTTTTTTTCACTTGTGTATGCAAGATTCGCACGATAATAAAATAACACAACCCATAAAAATTTTACAACTTAAAAATAAATATTTTTCTAACGTACTGCGATGAAAATGGTTGTTCGTAAATCCTTGTACACATGTAATAGCTCTTTAACTGGGACACAGTAGACTCTTTCCGCTGGTTGGCAGTCTGCCAATAATGCATTTTGTGTGTTATATCCGAAGTATTTTGTGTAGTTTGGACCAATAGGACGGGTGTCACTGTAACTACACAGGCTATACTGACGTCATAGAGTACTTAATAATACAGAAGTGGAGCAGTCGCTTATAACACGAACTCCAGTCGCACACTCCAGCTAAATGACGCCACTGACCAACAAAATATTTGAACGCCGTTCACCAATCAAAGTCTGATAACTTACTTACCAGTCGGCACTCCAGCCAATAGAAAACCTTTCGCAACATGCAGTAACCAATCAGATACAAGGCCCCGTTCCTAGGGCCTCGCGCAGCCAATCAGAAAATGGGCACGCCCACATCCAAGGAACAGCCACATATTTCGTCACTGTGTACTTATTTACTCTTTGTTGACGTTCTTGTTGGTTCAGAACAGTTGGAAGTAATTCCAACTGTTCTGAAGCTCTGCTAAAGTTATACTTGCAAGCTATTCCTCCGCTTCATGCACACAAAGCTTAACAAATCCATTTACAATTACACCATAAAGACAGCGCACAGCATTCGTGTGCAGTCACTTTAATAATGCACTCCATGGGAACTATTTCTTACTAGGCATTACCAATACACCTCCTCCTCCCCCCTTGTTTTTATCCATATTGTAAATGAGATATTATAATTTACAGATAAATTATAATTAAAAGTTAAAATTAACAAAAATATGCTAACAGATGAATAAAACGTATGTAAAACCAGAATGACATCCTTAGGGAACAACCAAACACGTCATACGTGGGAGGAGTTTTCAAAAGTTTGATTGGAAAAGTGCGTAGGAACCGCGAATAGACTATACCGTGTATTCAGGGCAAGTAAATGTAAGTCGAATCTAAAATCTTACACTTAATGCTACACAATGCATCTCGACTCCCAGTGCAGTGCACGCGCTATGAAAAGAACTCCCGGCTCCAGTCCAGCTAGGCGAGTTGCCCAGGCGAGTCAGTCTCGTACACAACTCTACTGCAGACTGAAACCTCACCGCGGACGGCCAACGCAGACGGTGGTTAAAGGCGCAAGGTGATCAGGCTCGCAGACGCGAACAGGTAAACGTGGTCCCCATTCACCGAAAGATCTTGGCGCGCGCGATAGCACGGGGGATTTCCAGTCTGCACATGTGCCATCGGTTACAAAAGTCTTGGCATCGCGCGAGCGGTTATCCTGCGTAGTTGTGTTACCAGGTAAAGCCGCCCGGTCACTGACCGACATACAAGTTATCGTGGCAGAAGCCGCGAGATCCCTAGTTCCATTCCCGAGTAAGCCATGTATACGCGTCGTTTTCACATGTAACGTTAGGCGAAGCACTTAGTGTGCATGCTATCAACAACCCTCGCCCTCCAAATTTGAATAATGACTAGAGACGTGTAAAATTCGCGTTATACTGTGTTTAATTTAAGAAGGCCGTTTAATGACAGACAGAACCACCAACTTTGTAATGGTGTCACAACAAATGACTCAATTTGCAGTTCCTGCAATCAGCTGGTTCGTAACGGTTTTGTGTGTGTGTTCACGTTGGCAACACTTGCTGAAAATAGTGCGCATAAAAGGTATCGGCAAATTTAAGATTCCCGTCAAACAACAACAACAATATTGTGTTTCCACTTACATAAGCGGTTTTTAAAATATTATCGCCCTGATACTTCGTACTTTTAACAGTTTTAACTCTCGTGAATTTTTTATGGGCATGCATGCACCGGTCCGCTTCGCCCTGTTGTGGGCAACATTCCAACGGACTCCTCGAGTGACCGACGCCATGTTGACTACTCCGTTGTTGCTACATTTTCACGAGAGAGTCTCTACATTTCGCGTTTTATTCCGTTAAACCTTGTTTATACCGTGAATTAGTAAAACTGATTATTATACTATTTCCCATGCAGTGCTGTTTTCAGTGCGTTATTAACATTTCAGCAACGAGTGTTTCTTTCCCTCGTATGCAGCGATATATATTTCTGAGGTGATGAAAGTTTCCTGTATGAATCGCCCAAAGAATGTGCTCACACACACATATACACAAGTAACTGAAATTATAGTTACTTGAATAACGTAATAACACATTTAATATAACGTAAATCGTCGGAATTAGAATTTCAGCAGTCTCAGGTATGTGCCAACTTCATACATAGTTTAATTATTTCTGATTTGTATTAATTACATGTTATTACACGAGGCCGTAGTAATTATATAGGCTTATCCACTTTTGTGCCTAACGTCGTGTGATATTTATTTATGGACACGTACGTGGTATCTGGAATTTACAACTTTCTGTTGACGTTTAAGCTTAAATATTTTAACTGAAGTGTGTTAAAATACTAACGCCACGTATTTTAAAAAAAAAATATTATTCAATTATAGTTTGTGAATTTCGTGAATTGTCACTTATTGAGCCTATAGCATAAATAAGTCAAGTTATCTGTATTTGCTTTGTACTATCAGTTACAGTATGTCGTACCTTCCCGTGTGAAAAACTATTTTTTTTTAAATGCAAGGTGCGTTCCAGGCGTGAGTTTAGAGAGTCTTTCATTTCGGCCAAGTGTACACATTCGTAATGATTATTAAGTTAAATATAAAATAAACTAGCTATGAATTTTTGGCACGATGACTATTAAATGCCGAACTTTAAAAGCGTTGCCGCCATTTTAAGCGTGTTGCAGCAACAGTAAACCTGTAACTTATTTTAATGTGCCACAGAATAACGCAGGTAAGGTACCAAATATTTGCTTCTGTCAGGATACAAACATATTATGTGGGTGATTCACACATGAATAAAGTCGTAACATTAAAATTTAACAAAATAACGAAAACAGCACTACTGAAAAGGTAAAACTAAGTTTAAAGATGTAACTGGCAATCTTGTAGGCTAAAATTTTCAGTTAACAGGAAAGCATGCTATAGATGAAAAAAATAAATATGAAACGAATAAACCCACCTACAACCCAGTTTTCAGCTTCTCTCCACTTCTACATATGTTTACCAGCAAAAGATAAAACATATGTTAAATTTTCTGTGTGAGTGAATCCCGTAACCTCATTAAATTAAATACGGACTTAAGTAATACACTCTCAATCTCACTGCAATTTGTTGCAGAAAAAAATTAAAATGACAGAAAAAATTTAAGATCTCTATTTTGTGTACCTTGTAATCAATATGTTATGGCAAATTACTGTCGTTCAAAAATAACCGAAATTATTTAGCACATGTGTAAACCACTGCACTAGATACATTTTACAGTTGAACATTTTAATTTACTATAAACATTTAAAAATAGTTTCTGCAAATGCACATTTTGGATTTTGCAGTTTCTGCTCCATCAGAAATGTCATACTTTCTGAAGCAAGTTGGCTGTACATATAACGTCGCAGTCCCTCATAATGTCAACAACTGACATAACAAACAGCATGGCCTCCACGTGTCAGAACAGCTGAGGCAGAGGGATACATTAGCAGAGCACTAACACTGGCACTACATTCTTAAAACTAAAAAAAACTACTTTCGTAGAGGAAACAAAGTATATCTTGCGGCGGCAGGATACACTTCACTGCCTTATAAACAAATGAGCATAGTCCGTGGTTTCATTGGCCGCTGCACTTCAATCAACGTCACCTGCATATTTGATTACCTTTTTAAAAAAGATTTGCAATTCCAGTGCTGATATTATCTTATTGGCCCAAGAGTTCTCCGAGGCGAGACACATATTTCCGGACGATGGCTGTAGTCGGTCAAACGTATAGTAATTTGAAGTTCAGTCTGTCCTTAAATAATAACGCGAATTTTGCAGGTCTCTAATAATGACATAAAGCGGGAATATTTGTAACAAAGAATTTAAGATTTAAAAAGATTAGATGTTTGAAACAATTAATATTTGTTTAGCACTACACTTTTACCCAAGCCTGCATCACAGATTAGATATGTTCACAGATACAAAATGGTGTGGTGGCTCCTTTGATGTGGGCAACAAAATACACAATTGGGAGATTAGTGACAAAACACCAGCTAGTCGTGGGTTCCAATTTTAAATGCAACACTGAATTATTTTAGCACTAAAATAATTAACTTCAGCTAATTAATGAACAATTAAATCTCATATTTTGTTTCTAATGATTTGAAACTAACAATTAATGTAATAATCCAATGAAATTTTTTTTAAGCTGATATCAGACTATAGTTTTTATAACTTACAATCACCGAGTTAAAATTTAGCAACATTCTCATGTAAGGTTTATATTGCATCGAAGGATATTTGCAAAAATAAATAAAACTCCTTTAATTGACAACTAACCGACGCGCAGTGTAGCGAAACACGTGCGCGATGTAGAATCGTGATAAAAGTGTATGTGGTGCTAGCTCGGCTATTTAAGCTAGTTTAAGAGGCGGTGGAAATAGTGAACAGCTGAGGTTGAACCGCGGCTTGAATTGTTCACCCCGCAATTACAGTTCATTAAAGGCAACGCTGTGCGCGAAACAAAGGGCGCGAGGCTGCTGTTGCGTCGTTCCGACACACTTAAGACTGCCCGCGCATGCGCGAGACAACACAGCCTCCGCTGCCAAGAGGCGAGATCGCAGTCAGGACGGCTAACTGCACTAGGGTTACCAACTGTTCCACATTTGCCATAAGGGACACATCTAACAGCTCGACACAAGACATCTAACCTCAATCGAATGATATGGGAAGATTGTTAAAAAAAAATACTATCCGTAATGTGCAAAACGCAGCATTACATATGACTCAACATTTTCTCTGAGCATATACAACAGCAAAACATTAATTGCAACTATACTCATAATTCAGTGTTATTTTAATGTATGATTTCATCGACTTTAAAACACGCGACACCATAAAACACTCGAAGAAAAGATACGGGATATATGACGTCCCGTCCTACCTCCATACGGGATAATTATTTCAGCCCCAGGATACGGGAAATCCCGCATAAAACTGGACAGCTGGCAACCATAAAATGTACTGCCAACTACTGCAACCAAAAATAGCCTGAAAGTAGAACTCGAGAAGAGTTACAGAAAAACTTGAAGTAACAGTAAATGGACTATAGTGACCAATGGGACGACCACTGTCTCATAAACCCAGGGGAGCGACGCTCCTGCTGGCTGACAAGTGGAGTAGCAACCGCTCCTTTGTCCCCTCCCCCGTACCCGGCGTCTATGCATAGCCTAACAACATTGTGAATGTAATTGCATTCTACTGATCTTTTGCTGACTTCACTACGCTGAAAAATCCGCCATACAGAGTTCCCGTTTGAGCCATGCCTACACCTAGTGTTTAGTTCCCTAGAGATAGCATTACATTATTTAGTATCGACAGAAAGAGAAATGTTTGAATTTACATCTGTTATCCTTCCTTTAATGTTATTGATTTATGACAGAACGTATTTGATGTTTTTAGGTATGCCTACGCGTGATGGGACAAAAAATAATTCATGAATGTTAGTCACATAGTAAGCCAAGCGAACATGCGCACGCTTGTACAAAANCATGCGTGATGGGACAAAAAATAATTCATGAATGTTAGTCACATAGTAAGCCAAGCGAACATGCGCACGCTTGTACAAAAAATATATATTTATACATATATACTATAGAATTTAACAACACAAAGTACTCTAGTTTAAAACGGGNAAAATATATATTTATACATATATACTATAGAATTTAACAACACAAAGTACTCTAGTTTAAAACGGGACTTGATAGATAGCAAATATTTACATTTCGGGGAAATAGCTTCATTTTTCTTTCTGAGGTATGTCAATAAAAGCCTTAAAACTCGGTTTCACCCCTTTTGCAGAAATTATTCGTTTTCGTGTCATAATTTCAGTTTCACAGATATTATTTAAAATGTTTAATTATAGAAAATTTACAATTTGTTAGTTGTTTAATACTTTTGTATCTAATTTGCGCTGTGTGTTATTTCCTGCTTGCAAAAAGGCAGGAAATTATTGATAAAATATAAATATGTTCTCGAACTTTTACAACTAGCTTTTAACACTTTAAACTTTCGGCGAAATTATTACTTGCAAATGATACATACAGAATATCTGTGTGCCTGTGAAGAGCTGTACATTTCATTGGTTTCTCGGTGTTTTTTTTATGACTCGTCCAAAGAGAGCGTTTCAGTTGTACCGATGAATGGTTGTTAATGGCCTATGTTCAAGGGTGTGAGCATTTTTACGTCCACCTATAACAACAGTCAATATAATAAATAAGGTTTATCCATGTGTCATGCTCAATCACGTATTTTATGGTCGAACGACGTTTTTCAGCTATAGTTCATTCACAGTTACTTCCGACTTTTCTGAAGCCCTGCTTGAGTTCTACTTCCAGGATATTCCTCCGCCTCATGCAGACAAAACTTAACCACGTGTAGAAAATTACAACAAAGGGATAACGCACCACATTGGTGTGCACTCAGTGTAATAATATTTTGCAGAAGAACTATTTCTTACTAGCCACTGCCAACATACCTATTTTCTCTCTGTTATTTCGTCACACTAACTATAAATTAATTATTATTTATGGAGANTAGCCACTGCCAACATACCTATTTTCTCTCTGTTATTTCGTCACACTAACTATAAATTAATTATTATTTATGGAGGGTATATAAGTATAAGTTCAATTTAGCCAAAAATAAGGAACTTTCATCTTAACAGAAGTATAAAACGCCTGTGATAANGTATATAAGTATAAGTTCAATTTAGCCAAAAATAAGGAACTTTCATCTTAACAGAAGTATAAAACGCCTGTGATAAGTGACATATTCAGGAAACAACCCAACGTGTGAATTTTCAGATGTTTGTTTCAAAAAGTGTGAAGAAACTACGGGTAAATTATATTTTTGAGGAGCGTAATTTTTATATTATTTTCCTTGCTTGCCAGACGTTAGAACAAAATTGATTGTATGAATGTTTAGAATTTTGAAAGGAAGGGAATATAAATAAATTAATACCCGTGTGGCGTACGGGCATTGTGGTGTAATTGTGAACCCAGAATCAGAGAGAGAAATTGCAGATGGTTGCGTGTTCGACGACAATCAGCGATGAGAGCGCTTCTCTCAATCGCGGGAGAGCGGAGCGGAAATACCGAGCCACGCATCACCAACCTCCGCGGTGAGTGAAGGTGCTGTGCTGGGCGTGGCAAGTAGAATGAGACGGTTTGTTCGAGCCCAGGCAAGCCAACATCTTGCCCGCAGTCGTGCGTGTCCACCTCGACCCGCTCAGGCCGCGTCTGGTACGCACCGTTCCCTAAACAACTACTTCAACAGTTTATATAGATTTACTGAGTGTGTGGCGTGAAGAGATTTGGGCTGCTCTTAACATCGAGGTTGTGAGAGCCAATGAGGGCGAAGTGAGGTAAGTATGGAGCAGCGCCGAAATGACAGGGCGTGGGAAACGAGAGCTACCCGAGAAAACCCACCAACCAGCGGCATCATTCGGCACGATTCGCACATGTGAAAATCCGGGAGCGACCCCGCCGGGAATCGAACCCGGCTCGTCTAGGTGGGGGCGAGTAGTCTAACCACTACACCATTCGTCCCTAATATATATTTACTGAATCGTTTTGGAAACCCTTGCTATTTTCTCCAAACCACTGAGTGCCTTGGGCCTAATGACTGCTAGAACATGCATCCATCACAAAAAGATGGCAAGTTCTTAGGCAAGCAATATAAATGCCTTACCATTTCGCAGGTTCTTAATCTAATGTTCCTGGAACGCAAAAATTATACTACTNAGGCAAGCAATATAAATGCCTTACCATTTCGCAGGTTCTTAATCTAATGTTCCTGGAACGCAAAAATTATACTACCTTTATAAGAATTAAAAACGTGGAATAATTTTTTCCCCTTATTTGTTACCAACATTACTATACATTCATTTGTCAGTGTTTTGTGTTAAAAAAATTTATGCAGTTAAGAGAAAGAATTATTTTTCCAAAGGTCGGTTTCAAGTAGTGTGTTCAAAGAAAAAAGAATTAACTAGCTATAGTATACTTATCCACAATCGTAGTNCAAAGGTCGGTTTCAAGTAGTGTGTTCAAAGAAAAAAGAATTAACTAGCTATAGTATACTTATCCACAATCGTAGTAAAAATTCCGACGGATTAATTTCGTTTTCGCCTGAGCATCATTCACTCATATGATAAGTCATCTTTAGTTAACTCATGCATTACATACATCATGCAAAATTAGTTGAATTTTAGCGAACTAATTACGCAAGTAAATTAGAAAACTATTCTTTTTTGCATAATATACGGTATCAAAAATTAATTATGAACGTTACTGTCATAGATATTTTCCCATGCTCCCCCTTTAAAAGGATTCGGTATATTTAGATGTACCATGCGCAAGGTCCCAAGTTTTTACGGCGTCTTGCGTGCTGTACAGAGCAGCTGGCATGTATAATGAAAGCTGCTGCAATGGCGCGTCACAGCAACGTAATAACATATATTTTGTACCATATAAGAAGGCCACTTTTTGACAGCTCGGCGAAAGTAGCGCCACTGTTTACATCTGACTACGTATCCTTCCGCCATCAGCTGGTCCGTCAAGTCGGGGCTGTATTTTTTATCAACACGCTGTCAGCTAATCCACTTGTCATTGTACTGTAATGCTAAACCAATTTTAAGATATTTTAAGACTTACATCTGTCTAAAAAAATTAGTATGTTATAAAAAAAATTTAAAATGTTGCAAATAATTAAATATTTGCTAACTCTTTTTTAATTTGTCCGAGATAATAAATTTAGGTTAACATTTGCGAGACGGTCTTTTGTATCTATTATCACACTTTGGACGTTATAGCTAATATATTCGAGTTGGAAATATGTGATGTGGGACAACGTTAGAATTGCTTAAAAACTATTCATGCGTGTCACACTTTCTTCGGAAACAAGGAAATGGTTTTCGGAAGAGTAATATGGCGTAGATATTTACGTAGACGAACGGTTACCCGACGAATAGATATTACTTGTACTCAAAACCGCTGAACACGAAATATATGTTACTTTAAAAATTATACAGAGCTCGCTGGAAAATAAACCCATTTGTTTATGTGTTATTTTAAACAACAAAATTATAATATGTTTCTGGGTGTAGTACGGGATATGGATAACAGATAGCGTGGAAGTGCATGTTGCTGTAACTCACAAGATGGCAGCACATGGTTGGAGAGTCTGGAAACTTTCGATTTTTTCGTTACATTTGGATACGGGTCGTTTTATTGTGCATCTCATTTTGAACACCTATACATTATTATTTTATCAGGAAGTTTCGTTTCTAAAACTAAAAACAGCTGTTTTATGACCACATAAAATAAAATGTATTAATTAATCTACGAACTCTTTCTTATCCGCGTATTTTCTGCTTGTCTGATGTGCGTCGACACTGCTATCAGAATAACCAACATAATATTAACTTTTGTTAGTTCGTGCATCAGATGATACAGGATTTTGTAAATGGCACGCTGTTTGTTTTGAAGACTTCAAGTTTCCACTCACTGATTGTCAGAATGTGGCCTTCTTATATGAAATGAACCATACCCGTGGTAGCAACCAGTCGTTTAACAGAGCACAAAACGTTATTACTCTAGTAGTGCCTGGTGGCAGTATATGAATTTTCCTATAGATGGCGGGTCAAACATGTTCCCGGTACTTGCTAAAGGCAGTCTCAAGTCTTTATTGAACACACTTGTACATTAGAGTGGGCCATTTTTTTTATTTCTCGATATTGTAAAGGGCACAGCGATTTAAAGGTGCTAAATGGTGTTGGTAATCCATATGTAAAATTTTATTACTTTCTATTGAGTTTTATTGCCTCCGGATTGTGATTAAAAATTTTAAAAAAAATTGNGTCTTTATTGAACACACTTGTACATTAGAGTGGGCCATTTTTTTTATTTCTCGATATTGTAAAGGGCACAGCGATTGAAAGGTGCTAAATGGTGTTGGTAATCCATATGTAAAATTTTATTACTTTCTATTGAGTTTTATTGCCTCCGGATTGTGATTAAAAATTTTAAAAAAAATTGTTTTTCGAGGTTTTTCTCAATTAAAAAAATTATATAGAAATACTTTATACAGGTGATTAACATCGAATCGAATGAAAAATATACTTTTTTTTACTAATAGTAAGCAGGAAGGTGTGAAGAGGAGTGGGAGGGGAGCATCAGACGCGACAAATGACACGCAATTTGAGACTATAACAACCAGTGTCATCCATCGCTAACTAGAGTGTGGTTGTTTGTTTTGTGTTTTCTCGTGCATTTTAACCATGAATCGTACTCGTATAAATTGTAAAAGTGCGTTGTTCGGTGATATATGTGATTTAAAAGACAATGTGTTACCAACGTATGAAGAAATCATGAAGTGTTATGAGTGGACGCAACACAAGATAAAACATGAGAGGGAATCTAAAAAAGAACCCACTTATAAAGAAATAGAGGCTATTGTACTTGCAAAACTCATAGAATATGGACTAAAGCTTCTATTCCTACAGTACAACAGAAACGAGTGAAAGCAATGTTAAAGGCATATCATTTTAAGTGCAAAAACCTTCTCAAGTCTCACCCAAAAATACCGCAAAACAAGTTGGAAGAGTTTCGTCTTGGAAGTAAAACTTTGTTTGATATTTCGACTTGCAAGTGTCGGGATATTTCTAAATGTACCTGCCCTAATCAGAAAAAAAATACCTGTAAGAGAACAAAGCTTCATAGTTGACCAACGAACGACTAGAAAATGTTGATAGGGGGCATAGATGTTGTCACAACAAGCTTAATTACAAAAGTACTGAAAAGAAAGCTATTGCGACAAAAATCTCTGAGTAAACGTCAAAAAGTAGCCGAAAAATGTACGGAGGAGCTCAGCAGCACATCAGAATGTAGCCAGTCTGATTGTAAAGACCAAACCCAACTTCAGTTGTGACCTTCAAGTGCTAAACCGGATAGTAATTCCAATTTGCCAGTTGATTATTGTTTACTGTCAAAAACATGCGATAGATATGGAGTGTCGGATAGGGTAGGGGCAGCCATCGCATCTGCAGTTCTTCAAGCGTCTAATTCTCAAGTTATAGCCAAAGTAATCTGAGTCGAGAACGGAAAAAAAATAGAAAAGGTATAGTTGCACAACAAAGAGTTTTACAAATACTTGCATTGTACTTCGACGGACGAAAGGACAAAACTTTGATTATATCTGGAAAAAGTGGGAAAAAATACAGGCAAAGCATATTTGAAGAGCACATATCTTTGATTAAGGAACCTGAATCGAAGTTCTTGGGTCACATCGCACCTACTTCTGGTAGTGCGAAAAACATAGAACTAGTAATTACCGACTTTTTCTTGAAAGCAGATATATCTATAGGATCTTTGATGGCAATTGGGTGTGATGGAATCAATGTGAATGTAGACAAATACGGCGGTATTTTAAGGTTACTTGAAAAAAGATTAGGTAAACCTTTACAGTGGATTATATGCTTATTACATATGAATGAACTACCATTCAGGCATCTATTTCAACAAATTGATGGTAGTACATCCGGATCGCAGACATTTTCAGGGACTATTAGGAAAGAACTCGAAAACTTCGAAAAAAAGACCAGTAATTCAGTTTCAACCTATTCCCACGGACTTACCAGAGCTTTCTGCTAAAGATATTAGAACCGAACAGAAATATTTGTACAGAATAGTCGAAGCTGTTTCAACAGGTATGTNAGGTATATTTCCTAATGATTTAGGGAACAAATCACCAGGCAAAATGTCCCATGCCCGATGGCTAACGCGTGCCAACAGAATTCTCCGTCTGTATGTTTCGGTGGACGCTCCCTCTGAAAACCTAACTTCCCTTGCAACCTATATTGTCAAGACTTACGCTTCGGTATGGTTTTCTGTCAAATCCCACCCCAGCTGTAAAGATGGAGCACGACACTTATTCAAACTCATCAAGCAAACCCGATATTTATCAACAACTTTGAAAGCAGTTGTCGACCCAGTCACTTAAAGAAATAGCTATTTCGCACACCCGGAAAATTTATTGCTTGCAATGCTGACCAACCCCCAACCGCACATTCGTGAATTAGCAGCCCGTCGACTTCTGAAAGCCAGAGGGACCACATCAAATAGCTTGCAACTGTTTCAATTACCAAAATTGAACTTTGATGCGTCATCACATTACGACCTTTTGAATTGGCAGGAAAATATTACTGAACTGCCAATATTAAAACATGTGAGCGAAGAAGAACTCCTGTTGTTTATCGAACAAAAAGGAGAAGGAGAACTGCCTTTATTGCGTCTACCATGTCATACGCAAGCAGTCGAAAGAGCAGTCAAAGCTGTGACTGAGGCTTCAATCCCTTTATTTGATAAATGTGAGAGAGAAGGCTTCATAAAAGCCCAAATAGAGTCACGAAAAGCAATGCCGAAGTTCCATAGCAAGAAAAATTGTGCTGTTATTTAAACTTTTATTGTAATAATTATTTGTGTAATGCTTTAAAATATATGTTTTATCTTTATTAAACATTTACTAAACTAACGATCTCAGTATTTTCATTTTTTACATATCGTTGACTGGAGTGATTTCCTATACCATACTGTGAGACCTTTCTTAACGACTTTTTTTTTTTTTACTATTTTGAGATGGATCCGGAGGCAGAAGATGAATTCCGATTGCAATCGAACTTGATATGCTATTTGAAGACATCGTTTGGCACCGTTTTCTAATTGTGCCCGATGAAAAAAGTGTTTTTTTTTCGTACAAAAGTGACCAACCCTATTGTACATATCACATCTGCTGGTGAACACGTAACTTGGGAGGTTAAAATTGTTGAACAGTAACAGTGTGACATGCAACTATATATTGAATAAAAATCGGCATAAATTATAGTCCAGCTTATTTGAAAGATGCATTCACGTATGGGAACTGGTTATGAATTTATGCTGAACGATTCAGCTTGATAAATGTACGCTGGCAAACAGATAACATTTTAAGCACACGTGCATTGCCTTTGTAGTTGGGTTACAGTCTATCGGACAACACTGGACGACTATAGAGTCGATAAAATAAACCTGCAAGAAAATAAGGCTAAAACTACGCACTGGTGCAGCATCCAATAAACAAACAGCTGAAGCTCGGGTATACAGAGAACTGTAGAGTTTAACTTCGGGGTCACTGGACTAGACAAATTTGCCAATCCCTGAACACAAGCAAGCATATAATGATTTTCTAATTTATCCATTAACAATTAAAAACTTTAAACTTAGTATCTCGGCAATAATGACTTCTCGGTAATAATGACTTATCACTAGCTATTTGGATCTAGTATTTATATAATCGTCCGTCACCCCACAGAAATCACCACAATCAATTGCTTAAAACCAGTCTTTATAACATTTTACTTACGCCTATGGAATTACTCTTTTATAAATTATGTAATTGATTTTCACAGTTCCAGTATTTATGATTAAGTTTGTATCATTCGTCCAATTTGTCCGAAATGTTTTGTGAGATACCCCACCCCGGCCTCCGCAGCACTCGGGCACTCTCGCTCGTAGCGGCCGCAGTACCTCACACTTATCGCCACCAGTCCTCTTCTTCGACATCCCTCGACGGCCCGATTTCCGTTCACCACACGCAGCATTTAGGCAGATGGCTGTCACAGACTGCCGACCCTTCAGATGTGCCAGTATTTACAAGGAGAAGATGCCATGGTCTTTACAATCCTTTATAATAATTTTTCTGACGTAGGGTTGCGCCGAGAGAGGAGGTGAACAGAAAGTTCGTGCAATATCCGCAGTCGCAGACCCTCCAGCAGGAAGGGGGTTTGCGACGCCAGTTCAGGTCAGCTATCAATCTGGCAAGTGACGCGACCACAACTACAGTCGGTTCACGACTGGAAGAAACTTTTGAAAATCAACCTTTGAAAAAACACCCTAGCCGTTAGCTACATGCATATAACATTACAAACAGCGGCGAGCGCGGATACAGTTATGCCGTTAGGTTGCCAGCACAAAGAGAGGAAATAGTTCTAAAGTTTTAACGTAATTGTTAATTTATCGCTTACAAATGGGTTTCGAAAAGACTTGTATCTTATTATGCCAATTATTAATGACGTGATGCTAACGTACTTTGATTTCAATGTTTCTTGCATACTCACAAGATCACGCTCAAGGTGAAAGTAGAGCGGCCATTTGTTTACAAACCTTCGTTCCGTGTGTTGTTGGCGAGATGTGGTCGACACACGTGCCAGAGAATTGGTGCGATTATCTTGTTTAACCTATAATAATTCATTTACTGGTTTATTTTTTTTTTTACTAATATCCTCTCTTTATTATTTCTCGTTGTGCCGATTTCTTTCGTTTCTGATACCTGTATAAGAGATTACTCGCACTGCGTTCTCACGTGTTTAATATTATTTTAATTTATTTAAGGTTTGCTTAAAATTTTATTTATTGTATTTTACGTTATATGTTGCGGTAGTTTTTGTGTGCAGTCATGAGTTCTAGCAAGGTGAATAAAAGATAAGTCACCAACGCCAACAGGACATCATTAACCTCACCGAATCGTTGTATTCCCTAATTAGGCGAGGGGAAATGAAACCCTGCAACGTCGCGGAAAGAGCGGCAGAAATGTTGAAACGCTTCAGATCCACAGTTCTAAGGTATGTTAAAATATATGTAGTATTAACCATTGCGTTTGCAAGTTGTGTGTGCTAAGGTCAATTATGTTGGCCTACGAAATGTGTTTACAAGAACATAAAGAAAATTTGTTAATAACTTGATAACATCGTCGAACGTTGTCTACGTGTCTTTTTAACGTTTTATTTGGGTAATTATTAAGTTTAGGGGGCTTTTCTGTAAAAAAAAAAAAAATAATTTCACGGAAAATGGTATATTTCCACCCCACTAATGATGCAGAACACGAATATACGACGGGCATTAACGTCCGACTAATTTCGTAACATGTGCCCACCTAACCTAACAGAACCTATCCCCACGATGTGTGAATCACTATTTTACATTTTTAAACTAACCTAGGATTGTTGTGTTTTACACTAACCTAGGATTGTAGGGTTATATAGACTCAAATGTGAGTGTATGAATCACCTAACCAAAAGGTGGTATTACAATGTGTAATTAAAAATAA
Organism: Clitarchus hookeri; assembly: GCA_002778355.1. Taxonomy (NCBI): domain Eukaryota; kingdom Metazoa; phylum Arthropoda; class Insecta; order Phasmatodea; family Phasmatidae; genus Clitarchus; species Clitarchus hookeri. Next base: position 321,416 of record NQII01002166.1, read on the forward strand.
AAACTACTTTGTGTTGGAATTTGTGTATGCCTGCGAAGGATTCTTCATGAACAACCCAATATATACAGTGGAAATTTATTATAAATACAATCGACAATGGTAAGGAAAATAGCCTCTATAGTGATTTTGTTATAGCCAATTAATTTTATATAGGTTATGGAGAGATGGTGCATTTTAAGATGCTGAAGAAACTGCTTGTTTTGTATTTAGAAGTTACATTGCGGCATTAATTGCCATTGTTATAAATCACTAAATAGATTACAGTCGATATAACTGGAACTTCCCCTACTATTAAACATATCTGTATCACTTCACTAAACATGAGAGGACATCGTAATCGATGAAATCGCAGTCATAATCTTTTAAGAAAACAATTGTGTATTAATGCATTTCCCCAACACCACTGTTCTACAGCCATTGTCTTTTAGTTATTGTAAATTATCAGTGTCATATTTTTCACTTTCAGTGCTACATAGCCAACCTAATTTGCATAATTTAAAAAGGACCATAATTCAGTTACTGGGTCAACTACAGTTACTGATACCAAAAACATACAAGGGTTTGTTTACAAATGATGTGTGACAATGTGATATGCTCTGCCGTGTGTTAGTTTAGGTTAGTTTAATAGGTGGCAGGTATTGGTTACTATATAACCCTACAATCCTAGGTTAGTTAAAAAATGTAAAATAGTGATTCACTCATCGTGGGGTTAGGTTCTGTTAGGTTAGGTGGGCACATATTACGAAATTAGTCGGACGTTAATGCCCTTCGTATATTCGTGTTCTGCATCATTAGCAGAGGGAAATATAAGATTTTCAATGAATTATTTTTATTTTTACAGGAAACCCTATAAACTTAATAATTACCAAAATAAAACGTTAAAAATACACGTAGACAACGTTCGACGACGTTATCAAGTTATTAACAAATTTTCTTTATGTTCTTGTAAACACATTTCGTGGGCCAACGTAATTGATCTTAACACACACAACTTGCAAACGCAATGGTTAATACTACAGATATTTTAACATACCTTAGCACTGTAGATTTGGAGAGTTTCAACATTTCTGCCACTCTTTCCGCGACGTTGCAGGGTTTCATTTCCCCTCGCCTAATTAGTGAATACAACGATTCGGTGAGGTTAATGATGTCCTGTTGGCGTTGGTGACTTCTCTTTTATTCACCTTGCTAGAACTCATGACTGCACACAAAAACTACCGCAACATATAACGTAAAATACAGTAAATAAAATTTTAAGCAAACCTTAAATAAATTTGAAAAATATGAAACACATGAGAACGCATTACGAGTAATCTATTATACAGATTTCAAAAGCAAAAGGAATCTGTACGAGAAGGTTAGCACAAATTAAAGTCATACGTTATGAAAAATCAAATAATAAAGAGCTGATATTAGTATTTAAAAAAACCGATAAATGAAATATTAGGTTAAACAAGAATCGCACAAATCCTCTACAGCACGGCCATCCGGGGGCTTATGAGAGATTGGTGTTGGCATGTTAATGTTGTTGGATGGACTCCTTGAATGTTGACACATTTCATTGCCAAGTATTGTGTCTATAATATGTAATCAAAGTGAAAGTTTTTCTCCCCCACCCAATCCCCCAGTCAAAATCAAACCTATACACACACACACACACACAGAGAGAGAGAGAGAGAGAGAGAGAGAGAGAGAGAGAGAGACAGACACGCACACGAAACATCTCATTTTTAATACTCACATTTTGGGTTTATATAATGAAATGTTTTTCGCTTGCATCACATATTCTTTTGTGTGAAATTCTCAAGATTAAAAACTTTACGCTTGTGGAATATCCATTAATAATATATACATTACTTTTATGATGGGTACGTGCATGTACGAACACATGTACACACACACAGTGGAATGTAAACATTGCATGTAAACATTGCCATGTGACTGCCACATGGCAATGTTTGTTTACCCTTTGGCAGAAGGATACGAAATGGGCTTGAAAGTAGATCTTTAGCAGGGCTTCAAGAAAGTCTCTTCCAGTTATGAACCGACTATAGGATTAAACTGGCCGCGCGTGCCCGGTGTGGGGGTCTACGCGTAGCAACGTTAATGGAGCCGTCTATCCAGGCTCCTAAACAGAGCGCAGAGCTTCGGTAAGATAGTAGTCATTTAAAATCTGTTCATTATTTTTTTGTGAGGAGTCTTACGAACAGCATTTAAAAATTTATTCTCGCCGGAACACTAGTTTCCATTTTTAATTTCCGTCTCAAATGTGTATTTTTGAGAGTGTTTAATAATCACTTTCCGGAATGAGACCTGTGGACTGTGNAGCGAAAAGAGTGTTTAATAATCACTTTCCGGAATGAGACCTGTGGACTGTGGTATTGGCTACTTAACATAGCATAGTGACACGCAGTGCGCCTTTGTGTTTATTACTACATCATAACGTGATACGGCCGCCGCTGAAATTCCTACAGAGGGCAAGACTTTACGCCCGTTCAGTGCCTTGCGCGTAAAGGCCACCAGACATTCGATGCGAGCACCTAGTTTGCCCTTGGCGCTCTCACGTTTCCAGGCCCCGAGACTCGCAAAATACCTTCAACCAGACGGTGCTCTTTAGATGCAAAACATATTCTACAGAAAAAAACCTGCGTCTGTAAATAGCATTGACTACAAAATATGTGACTTAAAAATAATTGACTGATAACACTGACAAATTACCACATCCCTCGAACACAGAGGATCAGTATTGAAAATCCCGCCAGTAGGCCTACATCTAATGAGTTCTTATGACCAAGGCAAGAAAAGAAATGGAGGGTGTAAAATGCAAGCAGCTAAAGATAAGATAAGCTACACACACGTGTTTCTGGAAGTTTCGCAACTAACGCGTTTCAAGTGATAATTTTACCCCATTATTTCGCCGACAGTAGAAAGAATTCGACACTTCGCTATTAATTTCAGACACGTTTATAGCTCAGTACTTTACGCTTCTTATGTTAAATTATAGTTTCTTTTGATGTAATTTCTGTAGAATGAAAATACTTAGCTAGAGAGAACTAGTGCAATGGTATCAACATCCAAGAAGGATTTTACCGATGTTAAAGACGAGCATGTACATATGCTACTAAGCTGGCTAGTGCTCAACAATAAATGTCAGCTTTAATGACCGTTTTCAAATTGTTTATATGCCAACTAACAACTTTGAAGACTGTTACATAACTCAACTACCTGAAGGCTTCTTGAAGGCCAGTACGTAATTCTTCAAGAGGTGTTATTCAGACGTGCAAACTAATGTTGAGTAATAGCTATGCGACGTCTTTCCGTTGTACAGCTCAGTTTCATGATGCAGTTACAATACGGCTAAATTATCTCCACCCGTTGTAAAACAGCGACATGTAATTGCAGCTCTCTCCCATGTGTGGTATTGCATTCAGTGGCAATAGCAGAAATAATGACAGTATACAGCTACTGGAATTGCGAATTTCATGAACTCATGGTTAGTAAACTATTATCTAATATTAGTAAGAAGGGGTGGCTGTTAAAATTATTCCTACCGAGCTTGCTCGCTTATGCTGTTAGCTGGCTGCAAAGGGTGTAGTATTTCCCAAGTGGTATTTTTTATCATTATTGTAGGATGACAGTAAATATATTTAATATGAATCTTTCCCGAGTCCTCGCCCAAAAAATTAACACCCTAGCTGTCATGAAGAGGAATTAATAATATTATTATTAAAACTTTGATGACTATGCTCCAGATTACCTTGAAATACACTAGTGTGAAGGTTGTACAGCCGTTCAAACAAAATACGTGAGGCTAAATTTTATTTTTTTGACAACTGTTTATTGGACTGCAGCAAAATCACTACAAGCCATCAAAAATATAATTTCGTGAAAATAAAACTAATTTTGTGTAATTACTCGAGCGATGGATTGTACATCATTACAAATTAAAAAGCACTTTAATTGGGAAATGGTGAAATCTCCACTCAACTAGGGACAGANATACAGCTACTGGAATTGCGAATTTCATGAACTCATGGTTAGTAAACTATTATCTAATATTAGTAAGAAGGGGTGACTGTTAAAATTATTCCTACCGAGCTTGCTCGCTTATGCTGTTAGCTGGCTGCAAAGGGTGTAGTATTTCCCAAGTGGTATTTTTTATCATTATTGTAGGATGACAGTAAAGATATTTAATATGAATCTTTCCCGAGTCCTCGCCCAAAAAATTAACACCCTAGCTGTCATGAAGAGGAATTAATAATATTATTATTAAAACTTTGATGACTATGCTCCAGATTACCTTGAAATACACTAGTGTGAAGGTTGTACAGCCGTTCAAACAAAATACGTGAGGCTAAATTTTATTTTTTTGACAACTGTTTATTGGACTGCAGCAAAATCACTACAAGCCATCAAAAATATAATTTCGTGAAAATAAAACTAATTTTGTGTAATTACTCGAGCAATGGATTGTACATCATTACAAATTAAAAAGCACTTTAATTGGGAAATGGTGAAATCTCCACTCAACTAGGGACAGANATGGATTGTACATCATTACAAATTAAAAAGCACTTTAATTGGGAAATGGTGAAATCTCCACTCAACTAGGGACAGAGCTAGCAAATCTAGCTAATCATGAACGTTGTACAGCAATGTAAGAGTGCCCGAACTAGTTTGAACTATTAGTAGTGACACCAGGTCCTCTTGAAAAGATTTCAGGCAGGAGACTTCCATGCTTTGCGTGTGCACCTGCAATTTTCCTTTGGTTATTGAACGCGTGTTTTCATGAGAAGACGTCTTAATATTTGACTGACCAATCAGAATTAGATTACTTTGGTAATGAAGTCTGTGATTCGCGGGTGGGCAACTAAGACTCATAGCAGTTAAAATGGCCCAATCGCGAAAGTGAATGTGAGATGAAGTGTTTTGAAATCCTACTAGACCGGAACGCTTTTCAGTGGAATCGGGCGTACGTTACTATTAGGATGGACTTAAAGGCCGTTGGTGCGCAGTGATAATGGTTACAGCCCGAAATCATGTTATATTTAAATGACATGATCGCGAAAGTGTACAAATGCCTCTTAGAGCCCAGACAGTGTGTAGGAAGGTGAGAGAGAACCTCAATTCCAGGTACGTTCATAATACAATCTTAGAGACTTGAGAAGTTCACGTACTGTCACAACGCCCATTAAAGAACACGTGGATTACGTCACATCATAACCAAACAAAAAGCCAATGAAAGTAAAATAATCACTTTATAATTGACCTTTTTTATGAATACTTTTTGTTTAAAAGTATTTATAAGCGCAGGCCAAAAATAAGCTCATTTTTGGAACGAAACTGTACAAATCTTATTTTGTAATCAAACCAACAAATAAATTTCACATTAGGTTTTTTTAAAGCCATTACTAGCACTTTGCCCTTTAATAACCGCAAAACAATAATATTTTTAATTATTTACTTTAAAATTTGTAGTGGACAAAAAACTGTGTATTTTCTGTACAGAATGACTCAAAATAATAAATTTAAAACTTTATAAAATACACATATACTTGAAATGTAATACTTCGTGTAAAGTGCAGTGTTTCTTTATTTTTAAACATAAAAATATAGCATGTAGCAACGCCCTTAAGTGTAAATAGGCCTAAAAGGGTCAAACAGAGCTGGTGTTTGAGCAGTGAAGGATGTAGGCGATTCACTTCCTTGTCCTGAGTGATAGCAAAACGTGCAGAGAAGGCAAAGAGCGGGCAAGGCCACAGCACAGTGTCAGTGTGGAAGCACATGCGACGAGCACGCCGTGCAACACAGCTGACCCAGCTGGCAGCTAGTTATCGCCGAGAAGCTATCTCGAACAGCTGACAGTTGACGTTCCGTCGCACCGGGACGTCCGTCCACCGGCCGCCAGCACCACTACAGGTTCCGCCTGCCGGGCGCTTAGACTGCGTCGCAAAGCGTCTGAAATCAGGGTTTTTTGACTTAACTATTAAACGTGACCCCAGTATGTTTACCTACGAAAATACATCAAACCCCAGACGAGAACTCAATGGTACTTTATAAAGTTACCACGCATGCTATAAAAATTATTTGGTTAAAAACGGCTTTTTAAGACTGTTGTATCTTAAAAAAATACTAGCCTGACACGAGTCAAACTACAATAGGGGACTGTATTGAACTTTACTAAGGAATTTTCATCAATAAAATGATAGGGTCACCGTTGAAAGTCCTATAGGTATACGCAGCACTACGAGAAAACTGCACGCAATTCAGAGTCCTACGCGTAGCGGCGATGACGTTCTTACAGCGCTTGCTATATAACCCTTATAGCTACCGCGCTTCTCGGCCAAAAAGAAGTATAAAAATGATGCAGGCAGGCGGGACCCTTAACCACAGAGTGCTTAAGAATACAGAGGTGAAACAGCCGCTTATAACACAAACTTCAGCCACGCACGCCAGAAAAATGGCGACAAGTGTGAACTCCGTTCGCCAATCAGCCAATCAGCGCCTGGTAACTTACCAGCCGAGAGCCGCACACTGAGAAAGAGGTTTCGTTGAATAAAACAACATTTGTTTAGCGCACCCAAATTAATTGTTTGTATAGCGTCAATAAAATATTTTGTTGCAGAAACCTTTTTTTTTTTTTTTTTTTTGTCCTTATTTGACTGTCTCAAACGTGAAAGATTTGGTTGCTGCAACTAAAGACTTGTGTGACTGTGGGTATATTACAGTTTTCGTTATAATACTGAGGCTCGAACCGGGAAAATTTGCGATTAGCGACTTCAACCAACGTGATTGTTAACAAAATAGAATAAAAACACTGACAAATATTATTACTATCCTAAGTGTCACATAAATTCTTAACATACTCTCAAAAGTAAATTCAAACAAATCTGATGACTCGAGCGAGTACTCTTACAGCAAACCAAATAGATGCCTGTACTAGATAAAGCTGATTTTGTTGCCGCCCCAAATTCTGCAGTAATATACATATCAGATTGTTACAGCAAGCCAAAATGCGTATTGACTTCAAACAAAATGTACATTTGTGTCTCTCATATTTATAATGTTTACGGCAACCAAACCGATTACACGTAAGTTGAACGTGCTTGTAAAATGACTATGTGTGCCAAGTACACGTACATGATACTGGAACAACCAAATAAGTGTTCGGTTATAAAAAAATTGTTTTTAATGTTTATTTGGTTCAAGAGAATGTATGCAGATGTTTGGCACAAGAACAGATTAGCTGAGCGAACAAAATATTGTTCGGTGTAAATTAATACTTTTCAAGTAAATTTGTTTGGTATCTATTATTAAATCTTTCTCTTAGTGCAACCAATAGGGAATATTTCGGAGTATTAAGTAGCCAATCAGACGCAAGGTCGTTCCCAGAGCCTCGAGCAGCCAATCAGAGAATGGGTACTCCCACATAAGAGGAACCACCACGCCATTTCGTCTCTGTGTGCTTAGCTATTGACTTAACCATTTCTGTCTCAGATAAATAAATAGTTTTAGGCGTTTCGACGAGAAAATTTTATTTACAACTGTACAAGCATCTGTAAAATATTTTGTTATATGTCGGGATCAATGAATTTACGTGTGATGTCATTGGCAGCAACTGTTGATGAGACTGCGGAATATAGTCTCAACAACGAATGACGTCTCTCGCCACGTGTGAGAATTCCTTAACTGGACGCTATTTTACGCCGTGTACAGTGTACAGTAGATCATTAAATCCACTAATATAGTATATTCACAGTTTCTTCACACTTTTTGAATCAAACCTTTGAAAAATCACCCCATGTATGACGTGTTTAGTTAGTTCCTAAATATGCTATGTATCACAAGCGTTTTATACATGTTAGCATAAAAATATCTTATTTTTCGTTAAATTGAAGTTAAACTCTATTTTACTTGTAAATTATAATATTTCACTTATAATAAATATGAACAGAGACAGAGAGTAAACATGTGTGTTGGTAGCGCCTAGTACGAAAAATTTCTCATGCTATATATATATATATATAATAACTGAGTGCGCACAAATTGGGTGCGTTGTCCTTTGGTGTAATTTTATAGACCTAGTTAAGTTTAGTTTGCACCAGGCGGGGGAATATTCTGGTAGTAGAACTTTAGTAGGCCTTCAGAAAAGTGTGAAGTAACCGTGAACGCACTATATGCAAAGTTCCACATATTGGACTCTATAATTGATAGGGTGAAAGTGGATTCACATATTTGGAGGTCGCAGCGACCAAGCATAGCGAGATGAATGGATTTCAGTGGCAGCTATTCACATGTTACCTGAATATCTAATCTATCGGCGCGTCCACAGTTCCAATCTTTGTTTGGTTTGCCCATCAGTTGCCGAGAAGTAAGTCTTCTCGTTCCTTTTGAAGTTGTTTGCTCCGTGATAATGCTGAGCTCTCTCGCATGACAAAATTTTCCGGTTTTTCTGTACAATTGTTTTTATAAATTATACAAAGGTCGCATATTCGTCGCATGTATTTATGAGTCTTATTCTCAAAACCTCATTTTTTATGGTAGCAATCTCGGTCATCTTGGACGCCACGCACAGGATCATGGGCAATATCGTCGTTGTCGGCGCAGAGAAAGTATAGATAAAGAAATGCCACAAATTTCGCATACTGCGACAGTGGATACATAATTTTTAAGGTCATACGTACGTGCATGTTTACACAAACATACAGGACCGCTAATTAATTATACTTTTAAGAGGAAATATTTTCGACTGTGTTAGCTGGTAGGACTGATCTGACGACGGAAGTAAGACGTCCTGTGAATTGCTATATCAGAAGGACGGGAGGATGAGGGGCCAAGTAGCATTTGACAAAGAGAAATTTGGTTTCAGGTACGGAAAGTGATGAGCCACATCTTGAACGACTTCAAGACATACTGAAGCGAGCTGTGGCACGACGAAAATGGTGGGCATTAATGACCTCTTCTCGGAACAGCCCTGAACGTGCCGGGAAAGTCGTTTTTTTTTTGTGAGACTGCGGCCTTGAATTAGTCCCCGCACGCTTCCTGCTTGTCGCACACGTACTTTAGCGACAAGGTGTGGCCTTCTTCTCGCTCTTATAAACAGGCGAGTAAGCATTCTTCGCGGCCGCCGGAAATTTTTCCACTGAAATGTCTCGCGCCAGCGACACTTCCGACAACATTCTGCCGCTGTTCGCACTTGCAAAGAGAGGCGTGAAGCCATATTACGACTATGAGGTTCCGGTTCAGGATACAAAGTAAAAAAAATTGTGTACGTTTAAAAACAAATCTTTGGAAATTAGTTACCAATTTTCTTCTTGTAAGACCAAAGTAAAACGTTGTATTTTTACAACACATTCGGCATAATGCGGGTATCTTAAAAAAAAACCCATTGTCTAAGATAGCATAGCGAATAAGTAGGTTCAAATACTTAGAAGCATCGGAAACCGAAGGCTTTTCAGACGGCGAGAACGATAAACAAAGTGTACGAGTTCGATGTACGTACTGAATTTAATCACAATGCCTTGGACAACGGTTTTTTATAATACAAATTCTGGAGATTTTCTTTGCGAGTATACGAAGCACATAAGGCACGCCACAGAAAATCTTTATTGTTCCGAGCCAGTTTCTTAAACAGAAGAACTCGTCCCCAACTTGAATTTATGTAAGTTTTTTATCTTACGTTTTTATCTTATTTACTTCTTGAATGTATATTTGCTGTAACACAGAACATGGTTGAGTAGAAATCCAAAGCGTATTATTGTTTGACTACTCACACTACACATACAGTCATTATATGGAGATAACCATTCGCATCTATTAATCACATCTGGTTGACTATTAAACGAATTCCTTCGACGTTAAATTCACGAAATGCGGCGAATCACATATTTCTATAAATATTATATTAGTTCTACGGCTCCTATTTCATCCACTAAAAGTAATTTACCGAAATTCGAGCACCTCGTAGAGTTCAATTCCCGTGGTGTTGCGGGCCTATACACTGCGCTCTTCTAGATGGCAAAAGTATTTTATATAAACAGTCGTGAAAAGTATTAAATAATGACAAATCTTTGCGTACTGGTTTCTGCAGTGAAGGTTACGAGTGGGTTCAGCGCACCAGTAACTAACTGAAAAGTAGCCAACAGCACCAGTTCCTTATTTTTATTTTCCATGATTAACTGAACACTTCTGAAAGCCATACCTAAATTCTTCTTTCAGTCCAATTTGGGGAGAGTTGGATAAAACAGGGTAAGTACTGTATAAATGCTCATAACGTATATGTTTATTAAACCAAAGTATCCATTGCATACAGAAAAACATCTTAAATGTCGTTATTGATATTGATGGTATGAAAATTCAGCTCCATGCACTGAGAAATGAAAAATTAATATGTTTCTCTCATGTTGTAAAGTACCCTGTTTTATCATACTAATCTGACAAAACGGGGTACATCAATACCGACCGAATACGTTAATTCAGGTTTTTAGATATGAAAGAAGTCTTAAAATAAAAAGTGTTTACAATATAATTATGCATTATTTATGATATACATATATACTATATTTTACCTTAAAACATTTGCAAACAGCACTTTTATGAAGTCAATTGCTATCATTATCAGTTTATGGTCATTTTACTGTAGAAAATGCCTGAAATTACACACTTTGAGTGTCAGTGCAAGTTATATATCGCACTTAAATTGCAAACATCATCTAAACTGTTAGTAGCCTACCTGTATTACATTAAGTTTACATTAACCTATAATTTTCAACAATCAGATGTGTAAGGTCCAACATCATCAGTGTCCATTCCTGCACATTGTTCATGTGCCCATCCATCGCACACAATACACTTAATCCACCCTTATTCTGGTTTGGAATTTGAATATAAGTCATTACAGAAGATACATACTGCATTTGCCTCCTCTTCATCAGAAGTCTCTGAATCATCCCGAGTTTTTGCGGATGTTTTAGTTTTCTTTTGACTGTTGTGGCCTTGTCTGTGCGCTGTAGGTTCATTATCACTAGATGAATTCCGTTGTCTTTTTGTTGTCTTGGGATTAGCAGTAGACCTACGACCAGGCTGCTTACCCTGTACAGCTATCAGCTCATTTTTGTAAGGAGAGCTGGTGAGGATCATAGTTTTGCCACGTCTCCTGTTATACGTTGTATCAATCTTCCTCATAGCCCTAGGTTTTTTTTATGTTTTTCGGTGATACAGTAAATATTGATCTTACTTTTGATGTGGGCGGTTCTTAATCCAAAGAACTCTGCAAAATATGATATTCAGGCAAGCTAGCTGTAAGTGTAGGCTCAGATTCAGGCAAGCTAGCTATAGGTTCAACTTTCGGTTGGCGGGCGTTTGAAACACCCAAACCTTGCTGATGATAAATTTCTTCTAGAGACCTTTCAGTGATTTCGGCTGGCTGGAACATCCGGCCGGGAAATATATTAGGGTCAAGTGGCAATATCCCAGTCTTCTTGAATGCATTCACTGCTGTCTCAATTGACGCGGCTTACATGAAAGCTGCACCAAGTTGATTAATTGTTATTGGTCTTCCAGGGTGGCACTGCAAACATTTTCTAACCTCTTCGGAGCAGTAATGACTAAGTGAAGCCATAAAGGACACATATAGAGGTTGCATACGATGTGTGCAGTGTGGGGGAAATCATAGGATGACATGGTGTTGCGTGTCATGTCGATGACCTCAATAGAGTTTGTATGCGTGGCATGTCCATCCAATTAAAGCAAAACTGGCTTCTCCTAGGTAGGGGTAGAAAACCCAATGAATCGTTTGAGCCACTTAATGGACAATTATTTTTTGATTTATCCATTAGGGTGATATTCTGCTGTGGTGCCTGGTGGAGTATCATCAAGAAGTTCCGGCTTCGCTCTTTGGCGAGGAAAAGCAAACATTGTAGGCACTGATTTCCCTGGAGCACTCATGCAAGTTTCAGAAGTCACTAGAGTGGGGCACTCACCAGAAACCAAACCTTCGACCTGCCGTTTTCCTCGTAAAGCTAAAACTTTGGGTTGTGTATTTGGAACTGTCTTCATTCTAGTCTCATCGACGTTGTACACTCTGTCAACAGTGAAATAGTGTTTTTCATAGAGGCCAGTGAGAAGATCAGAAAATGTCTTCGCAGCAGTTTTATTGAATCCTATTGCTCTGGTAAGAGACGTGAACTCCAGTGAATGTAGTCGCAGTTCTGGGTGTCTCTTCAAGAATGAATAAAGCCAGCACTTACCTGCCATTTTCTTCATGGTGTTGAAATATTCCACCAATTCCTTTTCCTGATCCGGGTTGAATACTGGCTTGTGGTGACCAAGTCCTAAAACAAAAGGGTTTAGATATAGTTATGCTAATTATTTTGAAAACATATATGAAATATAACAATAAAACGTTATTATTAGTATTTTAATAAATGTTTTAAAAAGGAAGCCACAGATTTAGTTTTTGTATTTAGTAACATAATAATTTTAAAATACATGCCTTTCTTAGTAGCATTCTCAAGCGACAAATCAGTTACTGCTTTCTTCACACTCGCTTCAAGAGTTGATTGTGGGACGCCGAACGTTTTAGAAGCATCAAGGTATCCCATTCTATCAACCAAAACCTCAACAACTGCATTTTTCATAGCTAGTCCAGTCCATGGCCATAGATCCGTAGGAATTTCGGAGTGGACGAGTTTTCTCTTCAAATCCTGTTAGGGCATGCCTACAGTAATACAAAAATCTTGGGTAGATATCTGAAATCCCGCGCCTAAGTTTTTTACAGCGCCATTTTGTTTCGGTACACTACTGTGTGTGCAGCATCTAAGTTTTCTTAATTTTTCCCGACTTTGCACTACATTTATGTGAAAAGCGACCTGTTATTTGGATTTCCCATTAAATTTTTCATAAGATGAGTTTGATTATAGTATTAATGTCCTTAATTTTAATATGTAACCTGATGAGTAAATAAAAAAATGCATTAAAATTGTTATACTTTTTATATTAAAAAATATATTATTAGACAAACAGTCATATATACAAGCATTAAAAATTGATTGGGACAATCTAATTAACATAAAATAATCATGTTAAGAACACAGAAAGAGTCAAACATTGTCACAAGACGATAAAATAATCATGTTAAGAAGAGAGATGGAGTCAAACATTGTCACAAGACATATTGCATTTGCAAAATGATATGCAGGAGAAAAATTTTCTCTGGCATTGACAACATTTTGTGTTACATTTTTTACACGCACAGGTACAAAGTACATCCTCAGGCAATTCATTCATGTAAGGGTTAGGCATAAGCAATGAAACATTATCACTCACAGTCCATCCAAAACCTGATTCATTTAGTGGAGTATCCATGTTCAGCACCGCAGCACACCTGTATTCAATGTAGAACGATCGCTTTAGGTGATCTTGTAGTGAAGAACTTGTACATGGAAGGTTTAGAATGATTGGTGTACTAGCGTGTTACGATTTCACAACGAAGTTCATCAAATGTCTTACACTTAAAACTTTGTTTGAGAACCTTGACTAAGTATTCCTCTGTAAGATCGAAGAACTTTTCACTGGGGGGAAGAAGTCCAGAATTTTGAAGGTATGTTTTCGGGATGTGCTTTGAGTGATTATGCCTTTGTCCCTATTTTTATAGTTGCATCGGATCCTGTAAGAAAATGCGAATCAAGAACTACGTCCCTTATAACACCAATCTTTTTGGCTACAGCATGGATGATAATAATTACCGATGCTAACTTTCTCATCCAGAGTTCACAGAGACCTTTTTCATGTAGAAACATGAAGAAATGAATGAGCAACACAAATACATCTGTGTCGTTTGAAAGCACTACCACATGCTGGAATCCTTGATTTACCGCATGGAAAATGTGAGGAATCATGCACAAGTCGGCTTCTATAGACAGTTTAAGTGTGCTCTCGAGTGGCCTGACACTATTTAGTGCAACTGCAGGAGTGGGTCGATTTTCAAGAAACATACCACTTGAAAACATTTCGAACTCTTGATTAGCTGATGATGTATCCATTAAAAACTTTTGGAAAGCACCTTGAACTAAAATGTTATTATCAATGGATGTCCAGAGCCTGTCCGTCTGCACACGAAGCTTTGTATTGGGTGTAATGGCCATCAATGGTAGTGACTGGACACGAATTCTTCTCTGTCTCTCTGCATTCTTAATATACAGTATGATTCCAGGTAGCTGTCAAATATATAATCAGTTCGGCTAAACATGCAAACCTTATTTACATTATCTCTGAGCATAATAAACAATTCTTCAAATATATTATTTCCTTTGATTGGCATTCGACGAAATTTATTCATCACATCTACAACCACACTTGTTTTTATTGTGTGCTGTTTTTGAAAACAAAAGTCTCTACTATATAATGTTTTGGTCAACTCGGACATTAGTTGCGATTTCAACAGTTTAGTAGTTGCACCATCATGATCTAATAAGAATGAAGAGGTGGTATCATATGAACAAATTTCTTTCACTGTCATCCCTCTTTCCTTAGCGATGTGAACCTTATTTTTGGACTGTAATATTTTTTTGACAGTGTTTACATGTTTCTTGGGTTGTGACACTTCTGCACTCATTTCACTTCGGAAAGTTGGGAGCCTTATCTTTTGGATTGGACCTGACAAAGGTTTCGAGCATGAGACATATCTCTCCTCATGAAATAATGAATATGCTTATTTCCCTGTTGTCAGAAACTTAAATGTTTTTTCTGCAATTAATGCTGGCACACATTCGTTGGTGAGAATGATATGAAACCTGACCTCATCTTGTCTTTAGATAAGGGCTTTCTCTCAGTTCAACGTACTGAAGCATATGTTGAAGATTGATTTCCATTTGGTTTTGGAGCCTTTCAGTTAACTCGTGGTGGATTCTCAACTCATAATCATCCTGAGTAACACCAAGAAGTTCTCGAAATTATTTTCGAATGAGAAGAACTTCATGATAGACAAGTTTCCATTCAGCAACATAATCTTTTCTCTTTGCCTACCCAATGAAACCTCCAGCTGACTTCCGAGATTTGTTGATTGTTTGTTACAGAGCCATATCGACACCAATAGCATTAAACTTCCCATTAGTTCTTCGAATAACGAAATCGCCTTTCATAAAGTTATTATAGACATCGGGATGACGCCTCTCCATGTCCCTAATTTATTCCAAGAATAGTGACCCCCCTCTCAAGTAGTTAATTCTATCAAATATCCTAAAAACAGGAAGAGCCTCTTGAACTGTCTCCGGGTAAAGCTTCCAGTTTCCTTCCCTGTCAGCTCTGATGAATAACTTCAGAATGTTGACAAGATGTAAGAATCCTTCAATATACCTGCACTGTTCAGAATGTACTACTGCTTTCTGAGTGAAATCTTCAAGTAAATTGAGCATAGTTCCTGACGATGAAACAAGATTTTCAAACGTGGATTGCGCATATGTAATTTTGTTTTGCATGGTAACAAGCAAATCTCTTGACTTGTGTAGTCAAGTCTGACCCTTCTTCTGTGGTACTCAAAAATGCCTTCCATTTAAGTCTTTCAACAACTTCTGCTGGCACGAATACTCCCTTTACAGATTTTACATAAGTACCTCCTTTTAAAACACACTCAGTAACCTTAGGGCCAAAAACATTGTTTTCAATTAGGACAGTTTCTAATCCACTACTATCGATGTATTTCCCAATGCATGCAAGCAGTATTTAAGTCAAATGGAAAGATCCCATAAGATGCACAATGTCGGAAATTCATTAGATGTTGTCCGAATTTCTGCTGCAATACGGTAAACACCTTCATCATATGCAACTGGCAATGCAGACTGATGGAAGTGATCAAGGAGACACTGGAAATTTTTCATACATGAATACACAGTGTCGTAGGCTGAAGGTAGGTAGGGCATT
The DNA here is from genome assembly GCA_002778355.1 of Clitarchus hookeri. Taxonomy (NCBI): domain Eukaryota; kingdom Metazoa; phylum Arthropoda; class Insecta; order Phasmatodea; family Phasmatidae; genus Clitarchus; species Clitarchus hookeri. The sequence continues at coordinate 337,334 of NQII01002166.1, forward strand.
ATAGGAAGAAACCGTACTTGGTGCAAAGGTACATTAGCTGTTGAGAGGACAGTATGGATTCCAGACCATGTGAAGAATTTTAGACTGTTCAGACCGCTTACTGCTTGTATCGTTCTTATAACTGACTCCTCCTTAATTTCACCACACGAAAAATTCAAACATTGTTTTGAGACATTCAAGTCAAATGGGATTATGACAGGTGACGATGGTTTCTGATACCCTTTCAGCTGTTGGCATGGAAGCAGAACAGCACTCCATTTGGCTTTTCTAGTAAGAACTACTTCTGATAGTTTAGGTTTGCCAGGCATTGCATTTGGAGCTTCCTGAAATAAAACCATGACAGTGTCATGACTTTCTTGTATACCAGAAAGAATCCCCTCTTCGTGATCGAAATTGTCCATTGCGTCTACAGTGAAGCATATTCCTGAAAAGTGACTTGGAATGGCTGGGCTTGTGGAGCATGAATAAATAGTGTATTGGGCAAGATTTCTACGTGCTTACATAATCTCGTTGTAAGCTAACCTTATTGCATACTGTTATAATTTGCTTACTCCTACATTTCTCATGAATTGAATGACCAGCCAACAAGGGAAGTGATGTTTTCTTTCTACCTTTATGGAAACTGTAGAAAATTATCTGGAAGATGGCTTTGATTCTACATGATGAGATAGATTCTGTTTCATTTAGTAGAATATTTTCACTGTTGTCTTCGTCGGTATCCTTCTCTTCGTACGCTCTTGACAAAATATCTGGTTGATTGTTATTTACAGAAGAAAGGATAGCCAGTTTGTCAACATGTAATAATTCTGGCCAAAAGTCAACCAAAGGTTGAGGGATCTTCGTTTTTTCTCAAGAATTTTTTAGCTGGTTTGCATCGCCAATTTCATTGTCAAGATCAAAGTCAGTTTCCAGAAGCGATTGTCTTAACATTTTGGCAGAAACTCTTGCCGAGTCAACCGAATGAAGCTTATCTGCTATCTGATCAGCTGTTAATGTTGAGGAGAAGACAAGGAGAGGTTGGTTCCTGAGTGTTGGCTTGGAGAACTGTATTTGGCTTCCAAATGTTTTTATCAAGTATAGTTTCACTTCCTTGTTTGTGGACGCGTGCTCTCCGAACATTTTATTAGCAAAATTCCGCATTTCACTGAGTATAAGACCATAACCACTGTCCAGAATATCCTGAAGAAGTTGTTTCATACCATTTGTAGTTTGGCCCTTTGATGTTATTTGTGGTTTACATCGACTTTCCCGGCTTTATCTTTTAAGTTTTTGAATGTATATTTCCAGACAGAGCTTATAGTAGTATATGTCTGCACCAAAAACATGCAATTCACTTTCAAGATCACACTTTCTAACATACACATCGTCTTTGAAAAACAATGCAGCAGAAAGAAACGTTGTGGTTCGATTGATTTCTCTTATTCGATGTTTTGGTTTTGTATTGCTGTGCTTCTGCTTCCCGCAAATAAAATAACACATGGCAACTTTGTAGGGTCTACACTTGGCGATGGTGAGTTTCGTGATACAATTTCAGGTCTTTGTCTTTTACATGGAATGTTACTGGAGACTTGAAGTGTTTCTCTGCTTGATTCCAAGCGCAAATGACCTTCATTTTCACTTGGTATTCTATGGAGCGTTTTCTTAAGGGTGTAAGATTTATAACACTCGTTTGTACAATGATACACGAATTCGTAATCAGACCCTACATCATGCATGCGCTCTAAAACAATGTCCTTTCGTGTTTCAGCTGCAGTTATTATATTTTGCCTTCCGTTTGATGTACCAGTTATCTTTTCTCCTGATTATGTTTTTGACATATGATACACTTTGAGGTGTCTATCTGTGTAGTGCTTCCTGTGCCTCGACAGCGTTGCAGACTAACCAGCTCGATACTGTCTGCCATTTTTACATATCACTCGACCTGAAACACACAAAATCAATGCACATAAAACAGAAAATAAAATGTAAATACTTGCCATTACAATTCTCTAGGCACCAGTTTTTAAAACATGCCCTGAAACCACGACTAATAACAGTATGTAAATATGTATAAAATTTAATGTGGTAGACATTATTATGAAAACATGCTTAATTTGTAAGAAATTTAATAGTAAACAAAAATAATAGGTCAAACTCGGTACATCAGTAATACTAAGAAGAAAAATGTTAATAAAACTTGGAGGTAGCACACTAAGTAAGGTATTTAAAGAAAATGGCTCTGAAAAAAATTAGGCTCGGGATGCCAGATGTATACTTAAAAATTTTTCATTCCTCTGGAATTGCTCTAACAGGATATGAAGAGAAATTTTGTCCATTCCTAAATTCCTACGGATTTTAACGGCCCGGGACTGTATTATGCCTCTTGAGACCAGGAGTGTCTGTTGGTTTTGCGAACGTAAGGGATGATGACTATGAAAAATACAAATGATCAAACATAAATTCCACTACTCAGTCCCTGAAACCAAATAAAGTATGTTTTGTAACTTATGTGTAACATTTATGATTAGCCAAATTTTGATATTTATGCTACAATAAAGAGAAGGTTTGATAAAACAGGGGACAGTCTGACATCAACAGGGTGCTACCCCGTTTTAACCAACCAAGCAGAACCCTGTTTTGTCAGACTAGAACTTGCTATAGAAGAAAAGGGTTTCTTAGAAGACTAGTGAAATATGTGTGTTGGTTCATACACGTATTCGTAGTGCATATACCACTTATTTGTATGTCCACTTACCGTTATAGTTTGACAGTGGTTTCTTCCTGAATTTATCACACAAACAGAAGCCAAAAATTACATCACAGCAGTCAGACAGCATATTTCTCAAACGACAACGCGTAACGCTGCCGATTACCGCGCTATCTCCTGATAACTAGAGGCAAGTCTGCAAGCTACCAACTGATACGAGCAGAGGTAGGTGGCAGCACTGTCTAGGAGAAATATCAGCGGTACCCTGTTTTACCCGACCACCCAGTTTTGTCCAACTCCCCCCTATCCTTGACCAAGGGCACGTCGTTTATTGCTGTAGGATGTTGCAATTTTGAAAGTCCTGCTTAGGATCTACTTTTCTGTCCATATTGTACACCTCCGCCTTACGTACGTTGCCATCGACCGGATCACTATATTCATCCGTCAATCGAGCGAAACGGTGAAATCGTGTTTTGGACAACTACAAGGAAACGCTTCATTCAGGGGTGGGGAAGGAATCGGCCAGGGCCCAGCTAGAGTGATTTCGAGAAACACTGGAAAACCGAAATTTCAGGATGGCCGGACCGGGAATCGAACCCAGATCCTCTCGAAAGCGAGTCGAGTGGTTTATTACTGCGATTCTTCACCCGGAAGTTATTAAAAGGGATAGTATTTTCTCCATATATTTTTAAAAAAGGCAAGGCAGTGACTAAAACTTTTACAAACCGGGAAGGGGTGGTGGAAGGGGGGGGGGTGGAGGTTTGGGCTACATACGAAAGAGAAGAAAAATAACCAAACCCAAATTTTGCTGAGTTGTTGCTGAGTTGATTATATTGTCCATTTAAGTTTTAAAATGTTTAATATTACAAAAATCAACTAATCAGTTACTGTTTTTATAGGTTTCCACTACATTGAGTATTAGAATGAAATACAAAAGTAAAATGATGTTTATTCTAACCTGTAATGTGGCTGTTGACAGTTCTACTATGTCCAAAGCTGCCTTTCATAACACTGATTTCAGTTTACTTTGCTCAGAAAAAATATTTACAAAATCTAATTTAATATAGAAAATCTATAAATTAATTGTATCTCATTACCCTCCAGTATTTTGTCTGACAAAATATGACTGTAGCAAAAAAAAAATTGTTAAGAAACGTGCCACTAGATAGTTTTTAAAAATCACCTAAAGAAATGTACAAGCATGCTCAAACTATTAACATCGATAGATTCACTAAAGTAATGATAGGTCTTATGCACCACTGATATTATTGATAGTTTCATTATATTTTGTAAATCGACACAAGTGGGAAAAAATGGTTTTTACAAGAGCGCCTTAAACTGGTATTTTTTTTTACCAACAAACCTAATTTGATTCATGTGTGCATAAAACAAACAGAAACTAGATACATAAAAATCGGTGTTAGCAAATTTAAAAATTGTATGGTTTTAATAAGACTTTAATACTTGAGACAATTTTTCCTGTATTGCTGCCTACTTAACTGGGAGCATGCTAATCACCGTGTCCGTTAAAATATATGCAGTTAGCGACAGGGATTCGTTTTTCAAAAGTTTAATTCTAAAGTTGCAATTAAACTCGAACAGAATAAACTGTGTACAAAACAAAAAATATGCCTGCTTAGGTAGGCACACATTTTAACGTAACATGATTTATATGGCGATAATCCACGGTATTTACCACAATTCTGTGCCAACATGTTTAGATGTATGCCACTCTCTGTGTGTATATATATATATATATATATATATATATATATATATATAAACAATAATAGCAAAGATTTTTTTTCCCCAAGGGATGATTTCGGAAGTTTTATTTTTAAGTGGCTGCCTACCAGGCCGCCACAGAGTACATAAATACACAGAGAAAAACTGGCACGGCAGTTCCTTTGATGTAGGCGTACTCATTCTCTGATTGGTTGCGTGAGGGTCTGGTAACGGACCTTGTTTGATCGGTTACCGCGTGCTGCGAAACGTACCCTATTGGCTGAAGTACTGGCTAGCAAGTAAGTCACCAGGCTGTGATTGGCGAACAGCGTTCCGACATGTTGCTGGCAAGTGACACATTTTTGTGGCGTGTCAAAACTTTCTGTCAGGAGACGAGCATAAATACGAAAGGAGCCTGTATTAAAATTTTCTACAGACTTTCCATCAATGTAATTACAGGGTAAGTCCCGTGGATACATATACGCAGCGCGACGAAAACACGGAACGCCAATACAGAGCCTTGCGAGGAGCGACGATGGGGCACTTGAGGTACATGTCAGTGTGGACCTTATCACTACCGCGCTTCTGAGCCTCAAATGCGAGAAAAAATGTCCAGGTAGGCGAGCGCTTTTGCCGTGAATTAGCTACAGCAATAAGTAGAGCGTAAGATAGGACGAGACAATGAATGAGACGTAACAAGTTATTTCAACTTCTCAGTTTCGCGATTCTTGCGTAATCTTCAGTTTTTGCCCGCGCCTCGTGCATTCCAACTGGCGTAGCTCTGGGCGACTTACCAGAGTGTTACAAAGCCTTGGTATTGTCCCACAGTAAACACTTAAAATATGAAGGACGTGCTTGCAATTCCTCAGTCACGCTGCGCGTTAGGATTGCGTCGGCTCCAAGTACAGACTAAAGGGGTGAGATAAAATCGGTCTTGGATTGGCCAGGTTTTGCCCCGTTTAACCTATATCTAAATAAACGCTCGATTTTCGCAAGCAGGCTAGACTCCAGGTTCTCCATGTACACCAACAGCAGTCCTTAGGTTATTGACAGCGTGGCTTTGTAAGAAAATATTTTCTTACTATACTGTACCAGCCAAATTAAAATTTCCCCAACACTGTTCGTCTATGATTTGCGATCTGGAATATCCGACAAGTTACAATTTAAATATTACAATCACAGAAGTAAATGCGAGAGAAAGTGTTTTTAAATGTCATCAGCCATTAAATATTTTCGCGAAAATTGATTGTTCCTGTCATTTATTGTTATTATTTTTGCATCTTATGAGACTCACTTGGTTACCGTAAGTTAATACTTATAAAATTCATTTTTTTTTTTTAGGTTAACCACTTCGTCAGTTTTGTAATGCTGTTTTATTGAAAAATGACGATTGATTACTTTTTAAGGTTGTTTAAGAGTGCTGGGAGTCAGATAATAATTCTCTGAAAAGCTACTGTACTACGTTATAAAGCACTAACTGATGGTAAATATTTTCAAAAAGTAATCAGAAACATGAGCCATGGTAAAAAAGTAGATAAATCCGCAATCCATCTTCTCCGCACCAATTTTCCTCCATCCTTAGATCTCTCTCATTCGAAGAGCGATTGGTCATTCTCCCTTCTTCTAAACCCCACACCCCTCACACAAATAGAAAGGGAAGTAAAATACTGTGGGGAACAACCAAATCTAAGGCACTTTATCTGCCTATAAAGAGACAGGGAACTGGATCACGTCACAACGAGCCCAGAGAGTAAGTGCTCTTTCTTACTGTCGCTCTTACTCCTCAGTCAGAACCGCGTTACTGGGAATATATTCTAGTCGACCCTATTGTTCGGGGAGAGCACGAAAGAGCTTGAGTGCAAAGACAAAACTGGGTTATATACCCACTGCCATTTTTTTTTCTACTTCTAGCAACCGCCATGATAGTTTAGAGCTTTAAGTTGGGGTAAATGCCGACGGTAGAAGCGTCAAATGTTGCAGACACGTTTCAGCGCAGGTGTGTGTGTGTCTATATACATGTACATGTGTGTATAAATAAATATATACATTTATATATATTTATAGGCGGTTCACGGTAAACTGAGCACTTTTGAAAGCGCTGGTTAGGATCTACTTGTGTGCATNTTTATATATATTTATAGGCGGTTCACGGTAAACTGAGCACTTTTGAAAGCGCTGGTTAGGATCTACTTGTGTGCACATTGATTATTCTTCCACCATACGTAGAAGTAACATTGTTATGGGCCTAATCATGCGTCGGTCAAATGAAACTGTGAAATTAATAGAAAAGTAAATGTTTTAAAAATATGCTTATTCCCACTGCAGATTAGTACCGTGTATGGCCTCCATGTGCGCTGTACATGTCCCTAACACGCCCTGGCATNTGCTTATTCCCACTGCAGATTAGTACCGTGTATGGCCTCCATGTGCGCTGTACATGTCCCTAACACGCCCTGGCATGCTTGTAAACAATGTGTTGATCTCATCCTCTTGAAGAAGGCCCCATTCTATCTGGGCAGCTATAAGATTTGGAAGTGTTTCTGGAGGTTGTGGACGATTATAAACTGCTGTTTTCAACTTGTCCCATGCATGTTCAATGCATGGGACAGTGCGCTCACTGTTGATCACAAAATAACTACATAACTCCTACCACTCAAACACCCTTATCGCACAATATTTCAAACTTTTTGTGAGGTGTATATTAATGCTGAAGAAAACTGCAGTAAAAAATAAACTGCATTTTTGTTCTTCATTCACATAGTGTGTTCTCCTTTTCTGGGTTCCTTTTTCGTAGTTACTATGTAGGCAATAGAAGTCCGATAAAATTTCGAATTTTATTATGTTGTAATTCCTCTGCCGAATTTGCCAAGTGCAGATCAATGACTCACCAGACCAGTGGCGTTTACTGACTAATTTTTTTGGAGGGAGCTATCTAAAGTGCAGGGGAATTTTTTTGGTGGAGGGGGAAGGGCAATGCTTTCAGAATTAAAGACTTGTTAAAGAATTAAATACAGAATTAAAGACACCTATAATTGGGGTGGTATGGGTGTTTTTTACCCGGAAAATTTTCGTCTTTTGAGATTAAAGTTGAGCCATAATTAATGCTATTTCATGACAAAATCATGTTTGTTCCTGTGTTTAAAATAATAAATTTTTTTTAGCTAAAATGTTTAAATAGATTTATAAACACATTCGCCAATTTTCAGCTATTTATTTTGCTGCCAGGAACATTCAAATGATCAGAAATGAGATTACATATTTACAGAGTTTTCTCAAGCAAGGCTACCCTAGCCGGGTCACTCTCGGATTTTCGCAAGTGGGAATCGTGCCGGGAGATGCCGCTGGTCGGCGGGTTTTCTTGCAGATCTCCCGNCCCGCCCTTGCATTCCGGCGCTGCTCCATTCTTACCTCATTTCAGCCTCATCGGCTCTCAAGGCCTCGTTAAGAGCAGCCCAAATCTCTCAACTCAACTCAAGCAAGGACAGCAAAACACGGATTTTTAACCCAGGGCCCTCGCACTATGTTGCCCCAGCCAACCTGCAGCGCGGAGGTCGGTAACCCGGTGAAACTGAGACGAGATAGCGAGAATTCCGCGTAAACCTCGCCAGATAGGGCTGACCCCTTGGAAGGAGTACTGTTTTATCGCCAACTACTACGGACACGATACAATGCTGTCTCTCGGCCGCGCGATTTCTGCGTGACATTAATGGCGGAAGTTCTCATGCAATTACTTCGTCTGACGCGACGATTATCGTGAATAATATTTCACTCGCTCGAAAAAAAGAACACAGCTACGAATTCTAAATACGTAAACAACAAATACGGAAACGTGAAAATACGTTTTAGACTCGATACACGATAAAAAAAAGTGTACATATCAAAACGAAAGTACATATTCTGTACAACGGGATTCATTGTCGTCGTGTACGTGTCGTGCAGGAACAGGAAGCATCCTCATGTAGACATGTACAAAACTGCGGTATTTTATTTCGCGCTGTGTACATAAAGCAGGAGAAAATAAAAATAAGTCATTCGTTGTATTTATTTGAAAATTTTTAGTTGAGAAGAAAAATTTTATTTTTATTTTACTTCGCACATTTAAAAAATACGTCTATACTATGTTGTTTACTTACACTACTTCGCCAAGTTCATGTCAATTTCTAAACGAGTGTTAATGGTAGAGCATAAAACGAGTACAATGACTAAACAACCCTGTTTATTCTATGCAGACGTCTCTTATGTACATGTTACTTATTGTGAATTGGGCCCTAAAGTCCCCTTGCTGTTGTAGGCCTACATGCAATGTCATATGCGCAATTGTAATAAGAGACGATGATGTGAGTGAGTGAAGAGATTTGGGCGGCTCTTAACAGCGAGGTCTTGAGAGCCGAAGAGACGATATTATCACAAAAAACTTAGTTGTTGTTATATTTCATTATTTTATGTGTTCGTCTGTAGTTTTTCTTTGTTTTTCACGGCCTTCTTGGTAACATTTCCTCATTTGGCCAGGTCGGTGATAACTCGACAAACGCCCAGTCGTATCAAAAACATAATTAGGAAGAGGTTACATACCACCTTCTGAAAAGCATCTTAGCACGAATAATTTTCGCGATAAATCGCAATTACTAGGCCCTAATCGTGCTATATCAGTCCTGTAAAGAAATGACAGCAGAAGAATCATTTTGCAACTGTACTAATAGTCGCAGGAGCAGATCTAGAATTTCAGTTTGTACGAGTGAGGGGTTGGCATTTTCCCACTACGCGGGTCCAGGTCAATACTTTATATATTTGTGGAATGGAAGAGGGGCACTGTCTCACAATAAAGTTAGGAAATAATATTAAATTAATAAAATTACTATTTTGCACAATTTCCATGTAACTTTATCTCAATTTTAAAACATTCACAGGACAGTTTCAGGTCAGCTGAAACAGGAGGGGGGGGGGATCATGTCCCCGCGATCTCCTTCTTTTCTGGATTCGTTTCTGAAGTCCGACAATACAACGCATACATTTCTTGTTAATTTTAAATACAAGTCTTGGCATCCACTTTTCTGTAGTCTGCGCATAATTTATAGTGAATTTAGACACCAAAGTTTTGCACGGTTATAAAATTATTCAACAATACTGTGACTTGCTGCCCTTATTTTAGCGGCCGGCAAGCAAAAGTAAATTGTTCTACAGAGTCTACCATAATCCGGAAAAAGTGGTCACAGCATATTGAATTAATATATACCCTGTTTAATTTTAAGTAGTGGTAATTTATTTATTATTGGCATGTGCCATCGAAAACAATTTTAACAGTACCACAGAACTGACTTAGTTTATTTCAGTAACACAATAACAGACATACAGGGGACAATTACTAAATAAAATCAAGCATTAACTTACGTGTCGGTAAAGAGTCATCAGATTAATTACATAACTGTTACTCCCGCTCAGCCGCATGCATGCAACAGGTGTAGATACCAGGCAAGACACGGGCACTATGTAAACTCCTGAAATGATACAACTGCATTTAAGTGATCGTTCTCCCGGCAATAGGAAATCAGGAAATCGGAAACTACTTTACAGGCCCAGGTTCAAAACCTGACAATCAGAAGTCGTATTAAAAGAATATGATATTAGTACAGGCCTGGTTAATTTCAGAAATACTTTGTTAATACGCTACGTTGAGGAAAAGTGATAAATCAATTGCAATAATCTGTCGGATTTTTATAAGCGCCCAAAAAGGGAACAGGAAGGGGTTTTGCCAGTCGCCTAGTAAACACATTCTTTGTCATATTGCAAGTTTTCTTGACCTAGGTGACTCGAAACTTGTTGCAAGTTGATCTTAATTGCCGGACGCTTAACTTCCATAGTTATCTAAGAAAACAATTTACTTAAATTAATGGTTAATATAAATACATTGTTGTACTTATCAAACACGCCATGGCAGTAGTGTTTTGCCACCCCTCTCCCTCCAACGGATGTTAGTAAACATGGGCGCCCTTGATGCCTTTGTTTACTAACACTTTTAGAAAACATCCATCAAAATCTACTGTAATAAATTTCCGTTGAGCATACCAAAAATATATTAATATGACACTTAACACGACAAGTAGAAACTGTTTTTCGCGTAAAAGTAATATCGCTCCTCGCGATTCATAATTAATAATTTTCGTAATTATTCATTTTTACTGTTTTTCTTTCAACGCAAATACGTTACAACTCACACGAAAACAGACTCGAAATGAAATGTAAAACATTAGCAGACTACTTTATGAAGGTGTCTGAGTATTTATCGTAGATGTGCGTTTTCATATCCCTTAAATTTGCACCCACCTGTCAGTGTGCATATCTTGATCGCATGGTTGATTCAAGGTCCTAAATGGCTAACCATAACAAGATCTGTTGTTCGTTCTCAGTGACCACTAAATGATTTTCTACATATATTCCTATGAATTCACTCGAATTTACTTTCCATGCTTTATTTTTTATCTGTAAACAAAAAACACACTATCACATCAGCTAGTTTGTAAAGGAACTACGTAAAGTCTGATGGGATCGGTAGCACTGTTTCGAACCGCGTTCAAATTTGCCAGTTTAATTTGCTGTTCGGTGTGTTATAATTCTAACACAGTGAGAAGTCACCTATTTCACGCGCCTGACAAGAAACAGTTGCGATTATAAGTTAACTTTTTATATTAATTTTAATAAAGCTAATGCTTACTATTGCGTGTATGTTTGTACGTAATCATCAGATAAATGAACAAAATGGTAAAATAATCATCAACGTGTTACTGTATCCTGAGAATTACTACATTTATTTTGGCAATTACAAACAATACTTTATTTCAGAATTAGTTAACAATGTATTCACATGGTTATTTTGAATACGGAAACAAATGTGGATGTGATTTGGGAAAAGTCGCTATTGCGTCAGTTTTACTGGGTAGCACTTACAAAGTACGTCATCATGTTTGTATACAGAAGGTAGGACCGCATGACGACAGTCAACAAGCCTGCCAGTTGGAGCGCGGTCACAGTTTGCACAGACGGACGCGAGAGTGACCTTGACCTTACCGTGAACCTGGCGCCCCTGAAGTAGGGCTCGTCGGGTGCCGGGACGCCACGCCGGAACTGCTTGTGCCTGGGCGGCGCGGCCTGCATGTCGGCGGCTGCCACGCGCATGCGCACTCGCTCAACTCACACACACTATCCTCACACCGCCCTCTCACGCCGCGGTCAGGCGCATACTGAAGGTGATGGAGGGATACTGTCGGCGCGACTGTGCCCTCCCTCTACCCCCACCCTACTCCTGGGCCCTTCTCCTTCCTCGGCGGTCATCCGCACGTCCGCGGCTTTCATTGAGACTGCCCCGACCTTCATTGCGGGAGGGGAGAAAAATAACAACTATGCATATAAACACGCCCGCCTCGAGCCAGAGAGCCTGTATCACGCTCTCACTCTACTAGTGCTTTCACAGCTGCACTAACACTTACCTTGGACCTTCCTCTATAGCCTCGAGCTTCTTACACGTAATATCGAATGGTTACACTCCTTTCTATCGCAAGTATATTTACGGTGGCTAAGCTAGCTTTCTCCTCTCCCTTATGATATACAGGCTTAGCTGTATGTACATTTAGGGAGGTAGTCATAGATCCAATTCTTCTCTGCCACAATGCCCGCTCCTTTGGATATTTTTTCTTTCGTTGTATGTATATGGGATTCTTGATTCTCATTAGGTCTCGTGCCTACCTCATAGCTTCACCATTTTCATAACACAATACTGAGCAAGTCAAACAGAATGAATCGTCATCATACAGACACTACGACATAACTGATTATGACGAACAATCATGCAGGGTGTACATGCAAAGAAAAACTTAGGAAGTGTTATTCCTCATAATGCTCTGGCTGGGGGCGCTAGTGTATCAAAATAGCGAGCGGCCAGGATAAGGCATATAGTGTGAGAGAGTTAATAAATGTCGATTAGATTATAAGCGTGCAAAGCCATAACCGCATGCATTTTGGTAGTAATCCACCATCTCAGAAGAACGTGCATCTTTGGTACAAACAGTTCGAGGAGATTACGTATGTGTTATTGATACGCGGCTTAGGTGCAAAGCCTTAAAATTGCAGTTGGTATAAGCACGGACAGAAAATCACAAGAACTTACACCGCCAGTTTTGTGTGGAAACGCGAGCGGACATGGAGGATAATAATTTTGCAGGTCTTATCTTTGGAGTTTAATGTAAATTGTGAGTTCGTGTTATTATGATGGTTTGATTGGACTGTGCCCATTGCCGACCATGGGACTAAATAAAAATATGGTCTGCAATGGACACAGTCAAATCATACCATCATAATAATTTCGCAGATCGTCTTGTTTTCAGTGTTGAAGCTACTTCCTACTTCTTACGTAAACATGAGAATGTGAGGCATAGATAATCTTCATATTGCGACTGAGTATGTACAAATTCACCAAAGCTCTGTGTGTTTTATGGAGTATCACAAAGAATGTCGTTGTGAAGGATGCCGTTAACAGGATAACTGATCTGTAGATACTGTAATAACTACTAATCCTGCAGCTTGATGAGGACTCCACAGATGACACGCTTCAATAATAAGATGGGGCACCACCTCATTATCACTGTGAGCTGCGACGTTAGCTCAATGGACATCTGCCTCACCACTGCATTGGCCATGAGACTGCTGGAGATCTTGCATTTCGAAATTGGCCACCAAGGTCTCCCCGACCTTATCCATTCTGATTTTTGTGTTTGGGAATATGTGAAAGATGCTATGTATGTTCCGCCCCTTTCGAAAGATTTGCCACAGTTACGAAGGCGCCTTCGAATCCGTATATGACATGCTCTCTCGTGAGTATGGCAGGAACCTCATTACGTTTGGACATATGCTGCGTGCAGGACCGGTCCTTAACAATTTTCAAGTGTGAGCGAACAATATTTTGGCGCCCCTCCCTAGAAATGAAAATATTTTATAAAACTGCTATGTATTTGTGGTTCCTACTTTGTGGAATGTTAGTATTGTCCAGTAATTGAATACAGTAACGACGTTTTGCACGTCCTTCGTCTTAAATCCTAGTTTATTGTAATTGAAATGATCTGAAACAATTTGCGAAACTTGATAAGTACTTAGCACACGACGGCACAGCACTTTGCGAGTTTGACGAAAACTACAGTGCGTGCCAGTCGTGGTGTTTTGTGCGAAATAGACGAGTCCATTAAACTTTGAAAGGAGTGTCTGCTTCTCACGATGTGAATGGATAAAGGAGACAGAAGTCGTATTCCATGCCTCCGCGCCCCCTTCCTTTTGCATAACAAAACAACGGGTCTTGCTGTTTAATGAGTGTCTTTAATAAAAATTATTTTCGTATTATCTGAAATTATTATTCGTCTAATTTCAAAAATTCTGCCCCGTAATCTGTTTCCATTTATTTCTTTACATGTTTGCCTTATGTACTGGAATTGTTTGATGGCACTTTCGGCGCCCACTTTTGCTTGGCACCCTACGCGGCTGCTTACTTGGCTTGCATCGAGGACCGGACCTGGCTGCGTGACACAGAGTTCCCATTATGTTTATAATGCGAGTAAAACTTCCATAATTTTTCTTTACATACACCCCCCTATATGGCCTTCTGTCATAATCAGTTATGTCGTAGTAGCTGTGTGATTAAGTTGTTTTATTCATTTTGTCTTGCCCTGTAGATAAGGGCAGGTTAGAAAATGCTAATGAGCCTAATGGTGACAATATATTCGCGCCTTTGAAACGACCGTGCTCGTTTCACTGGTAAAAGACCCTTATCGCAATTTTAAAAATTTTTGGTCAAACTGCTTCGAACAAAGTTGGGCGAACGTTGGATAATTGCGGCTTCATCGAAATATCACTAGAACAGCAATATTTGTTACCAAAATTTGAGTACCTCAATTTCCAACAGACATTGTACATACAGGACCACCTTCGAATAAGTCCAGCCAATTAGTATCATACACAATGAAAGTAATAATTTCCGACCTCACCAAACTTTAAAATGGCGAGCAACGTTTCAGAACGAAATATGAATAAAATCTGGCAGTATCCGTGCATTAATTTAAGTAAAATTTGTGTTATAATATAAAAAAACCAAAGACATAGCTGCGCATTTCATCGCGTAGGAAATATATCTGGTAAATAAATTTAAAAATTTTAGAAGCACAAAAAATATCACGTTGTGCTGAACTTCATGACAAAAAAACACAATTATTCATCTTTTACAGCGTTATGTTTTCAAATAGATTAACACTTATTTAGACCAACATTGTTTAATGGGAAAGTTTAATATCAATATTTTGTCAACCATGCCTCTTCAATTTTTACTGTCAACTATACTAGATGACAAAATTTCGGCAGTTTAATAGAAACTTAAAGCAACGTCCGAAATGTTATTTTTGCGTCGAAAACTTGCAATTCATCCAAAAATCCAGCCAGGCATACGAAGGAGCAAGCAAAAAGGTTCCAGTGTTTCCTGATTCAAAGGGACGCCAGATGCCATACAGATAATTTCAGGCTATTATACACTTTAAGTACAAAAATAATACTATTCCTATTAACCAATTACGCGTAAAGGTTAGGTGGAACGTACTTCACTGCCAGCAGTGTGAAACCGGAAAATTTAAATTTTGACTGTGGAGGGAGTCTAGGATATCTGTTCATTCCCTAAACCAAAAGGATGGACATGCCTTTGCCAGAGTGCGGAAGTAGAACGTCGCCAAGCGAGTGGGAGTAAACGGCAGCACCCGGAGGAAAACCCGTCACAACCACAGCAATGTGCGCTTTACACCATCCCAGAAATAACTACCGGGTGTAACAATATTTCCTGGCAGAAGCCGGGTTTGGCCTCACTATCACCTCCTCTCAGAATCAATCCACAACTGGGCATACTGAGAGCAGCATACTGAGAGCACCGCTAGAATTCTTTAGCCGTTCAACTTAAAATCCTGCATATTTAATTAGGCCAATCGGCTTCCCTTGGGAAACATTGTCGATAGTCGAGCAGTCCCAAGTTTCCGAACTCATCGTCTTTCCTCGACGGAGGTCCGTTCTCTAATCATTCCAATCCAGCTCGGGAAGATTCTATCAAATCTGGGGTTCTCATATCAAATGCCATACCACGGCTATTGCCACCTCGATCATCCAAACTACACTTCTGTTTCCATCCTCTTTTGTCATATTCGTGTGATTATTGTATATTCAGCTTAATGATTAGTCTTAGTTGGGGATTATTTCGTCACCATAAGGTAAGTCATCCAGTAGGAGATCAATTACAGGTCACCTTGGACCACGNGTGATTATTGTATATTCAGCTTAATGATTAGTCTTAGTTGGGGATTATTTCGTCACCATAAGGTAAGTCATCCAGTTGGACAACATAGGAGATCAATTACAGGTTACCTTGGACCATGACATCCTACAATCGCTGTTTAAAATCGTGCATGTTTTATAAAAATAATGATTCAACAGGAAACAATGCGATATAACTAGTTTAATCAAAACTATAAATGTGCTTGCTTAATAAAAGCCCTGCTAGTAATGAGTATTTACATGGATAATAAATTTAACTAAACTAAAAAATAATAAGAGTAAACTAAGTAACCTATAGCTACGTAGCTTAATTTTTTGTTTAATACAAAGTATACAGTAACGAAGTTATTTTATATGTGCCAATACAACTTAATGAACAAGAACGATTATTTTTTCTTATAGATAGCGAAAAGATTTCGAGACAAGATACAGTCCAAAGAACTGTAGGGTCGTTCAGCTTCTTTGATTGGCTTCTGGCCCGTGTTAACCGTTTGCGCACGAATCACGAAGGTTCAGTGTCGGAGTTACTTAGTCCTGAGCGGCTTGGTCAAAGACGGACACGGCACCGGCAGCCAATGGAGGTATAACAACAGCTGAGGTGTGTATATAGTATTGAAGTCTACTGTGTGCTCCGATTTTTACGCGAAAAGTCACTGGCCCTACTTATAGATAACAAACCGGGGAAAACTTTATAAATTATCAAATTAATAAATAACATTTTAGCTATCTTAACTTGATTTATCACACTTTAATTTACATTTACTTTCCTCTCATGCACAAAAGCATCCATTGTTGATTCAGAAATTCCCAATGACTTGGCGTCATAACGTTGTGCCATGCTAGATAGAAAACAGAAGCCCACGATTTGACGTAGTGGCTAGTGGTAAGTACAAAATTGCTCGCGGTCAAACGAACACTTTGAAAAGCCTTCGACAATTGACACTGAAAAGGCTGTGTAAATGCTTTACAGCGATTCCGATTCTTATTACAATATGTGTATAAAACAAAATTAATTGGTTTAAATGACTAATAATTTAATAATAACACTTCAAATAAGACAATAAGACAGCTGACTTTACGGTGACGTCTAGTGAAAATTTTAAACCGCACAAGGTCACACCAGGCCGTTGGGACGACGACCGTCAAAGGCTTCTACATGCAGTAGCTGTTGCTGAATTCCTCGCAAATTAAATCTGCCACAGTGGAATATTATTACACGCGATGGAATGAAACTGCGGATGCCACTTCGAGTTTTTCTCCTTCCCTTGGCGTAACATCGCAGGAAAGCTCTAAGCATTTTTTAAAGTCATTTTTCACTTATTATTATTTTTTAATTGAGCTGTTACAACAAAAGTAAAAAATTACAAACACTAAAAAAAATTATTTTTACCTCTCCTGGAAAAAAATTGTATCTTCTTGGAACAATTATATACTTTGACACGCGTGTACGCGCGAACATTGATTTTAAAGAAACAATTTTACTTCAGGTACCATTTTACAGTTCGATGCCAAAGTTAATGCACATGCCAGTCAGTGTTCCTGCTACGGACACGGATTTTCTTGAAAATGCTGCTTTCGAAAGCGTTGTAAATCAACTGAGCCGTGACCCGTCTACGTAAACTTCCTGTGTGCTCTAGTTTCCACGATAACGGGCACAGTAGAAATGTATTGGCACAGACCGTGGTATCGGTGTTGTTGGTTCATGATAAGCGCACCGAGGAATGCGATCTGCCTTGGAATGCGAGGAGGCCAGGGATGTGTCATGGCAACGTTACGTTGGGATCGGCGCCTTAGCGGAGTGGATAGCCGTCCCCGTCAATTGGGCGGAGACTGAGCTGCGTTACTACAAGCATGTCGTTTCCGCTCGTTGTGTGGATGATTCTGCCTTTCTGATAGACAGAAACGCTGATATACTGCGAGGTTTACGCGAATGCAGAATATGTTTTAATGTTTTACTGTGAACTACCGCAGATAAGGAGGACAAAATTCCTAGGATCATTCGAGGATTCATAAGCACGTGTAAGGTGTAGTTATTCTTGTCAACAGCGTGGCGCAATAATTTGTTCAGAAACATCCAGTGGCGGAGATGTATGTCCAAATTAGACATGCTGTGGTTCGAGTTTTTTTTCTCGCCTTCTTGAAAGAAATGTGAAACTTTCGATGTTGAAAAGATAATTGTTTTGGAACGGAGACTATTGTGCGCAGGTTGTTCCCTGCCGCGCTCTCTGCAACATACCCAACAGTTACTCCGACTGAACGCCGACCTGGATGGATGTGTGGCGGACCCTTTGTGCCTATACTGGTTATCTTATTTCTGATATCGTAAGGTCCGGAAATTCTTTGCGACAGAAACGTTTAAACTACCCAATAATGCATGTAGTGCATCCTCTCACGATATCCAAATACGTACACACTTTTAAAAAGTAAACTTATTAAAATCGAAGTTTTAGATGAAAAAACTTTGGACACAGTTTTACTAAGCTGTGTTCGGACTTGCGCCCCTTGGCACCCGCAAGTGAAAATTTTGCGGTACGCCACTGTTGATATAAAATTGATACCTCCCCAGCGCTATGGCCTAAAAGTAGGTATTGATTCTGCTCTCTGCGGTAAGGCGCCAGCAATTGATGCTAGCCCTCAGTGTCAAGGCGTAGGAATATGTTTATGCTACTATCCCTGTGTCCAATTTACCAAATAAATTCACCTTCTTTGCGAGTTAACATAGGTCAGTTTTATTTTCGCTTAACAGGTTAACTTCTACATGAACACACGAGACAACTCTCCCCCCCCCCCTCGCTACGTAGGCTATGTAGGGCTTGACGCGGCGATTTGTGTCGTGGGGAGCAAGGTTCGTCACACTTCCTCTATGTCTCTACTTAGCTGTCTCGAGGCGATGGTCCATCTCCTCGTCGGCGACCTCGGGACCGCTCCGGCACTCGGTGGATGGGCTGCGACGCCCGGGCTGCGACAGGTCCTCGCCGACCGGTGTTGACATCTCAATGGCTTCCCTCGAACGCTTTCCTCCCGGCGCCACTCTGCACTCCGCGCTTCACATCGGCCAACTGCCCCGTTTCTTCCTTTTCCTCGTGTTTTTGTAAGCTCGTTCACCATATCAAACTCGCATCATCTCTGCACGTGGTCGGGCTGACCGCCGCGTCCTCTGGGTCGTAAAAACGTGTTCGGTGCTCCTGCTACCCGCACGTGGGCACGGCGTCGTCCCTCAATTCTGGCATAGAAGTTTAAGTGCTCCGCCCGGCACGTGCTGGGACACTTGGTAGGCCTCTTGGTCGGCGCAGTGTTTCTCCTGCCTCCGGATATCGTTTCGCTATTATTCTCGCACGCTCGCCAAAAGCTCTCATCATTTATTGTGGTAGCTGTCTCGGGAGAGACGCAGCTGTTGGTGTGAGCTTAGCGTTCCCTTGCAGCTGCGAGATGCAGCTGCGTCTGTCTTCCTCCGCATGTGGCCCCTA
Organism: Clitarchus hookeri; assembly: GCA_002778355.1. NCBI lineage: Eukaryota > Metazoa > Arthropoda > Insecta > Phasmatodea > Phasmatidae > Clitarchus > Clitarchus hookeri. The sequence continues at coordinate 356,555 of NQII01002166.1, forward strand.
CACCACGTGTTCATTCCGCCTTGGAATCCTGGCGCCATTCTTCTAGCACGCTCGCCAAACCCTTAAAATTTATTGTGGCAGCCAGCCTGCGAGTTTTGACAGAGTGTGCCTTCTGACGAAAAAATATCTTTCGGGACGCGAGACGCGTCAAGCCTTGTTACATAATAATATTTTCTAGCTGATTATAGTTCCGGGACTCCTGCCAACATTTCTATGTTTTTGCTAATGTCTTGCTGCTTAAGGGGACTCCCTAATATTTTTTTAACACCTCAAGGTCACGTCCAGCCGTAAGGAAGCATTGCGTCGGTGCACACAAGGCCGGATTGCTAATTTACGAGGACAAAAATGATATTTATGTTTTATATGACTATTTGAATTGGCGAAGTTTAAACTTGAACTTTTTGATGCGAATATGAAAAAAAAAAACCTTTTACGGTTTTATAGGGAGTTTCACTACCCCTAAAAAAACAAGATTTTTTTTTATTTACATGCATACAAAGAAGTATCTTAATTTAAATCATATGCTCTAAATATCATCCTCGTGTTCATCAGATTCATTCTCATCTTCGTTCACATGGTCCTCAACTCCGCTGAGAATTGTAGGTATCCGCCACATCCCAACTACGACATCATTGAAAACCTCTTTTGTTGTCTTGGGTTTTTTCCTTTTGCTGGTAATTATGTGATCTGAAGATATAAACATCCAGTGGAAATTGTCTGTATTTGTATTTATTCGAACGTCTTTCTTGAGTGAGACTGTCTCAACTTTTTGTAGTATTTGTGTCTGGCTTCTATCACGTCTTCCGATAGTTGTCCCACGGGTAACGCAAGCGATTTTATTATATCAGCTCTGTGGATCAAAATCTTATGTACACCTGCACTCATTCTTTACCAACCATAAAGATTGACCGCCATTTCAGATGTGGCATAGCAATATGCCCCAAATTTTTCTTCATTTATATAATGGCCACATGAAATTGCACATAAAATATTTGAAAATCGTCCAATCAACGTTTGCGAGATTCCTGTTATTCGGGATACTTGCTCAGGGTTTCTGAAAAACTTTCTAGCCGTGTGTCCATCATTACTATTACCTCCTCCTTGTTTTGGTTGGTAGACAATAAGCCCCATTTCTTTGAAAAAATCGTTTCAGATAGTTTTCTTCCTTTCTTTAACCAATTCTTGAGCTTCTTTGCCTCTGGCTTGCCATTGCCTTAGTTATAATTTATAAGATATATGTAGTAAATGTCCGTAGCATCTCAGATGAGCGTGAAAGATAGAAAGACCAAATCGGTAGGTATTTGTGTCAACTGCTCTCCTTTTAACATTTTGTAAATCATTCGTTAAGATGGGTGTTGCTTTGCAAACGTTACAAGCTTGTGTGCTTTTTGTTTCAGTTAAAACATTTATCGTTTTGCCATCTAGCATTGTGCAAATCAGAATGTGCTTGAAATGGACTGTTCTGTCTCCCAAAACAATGGATGTAGGTGTCAATTGCTTTATTTGCTTTTCAATGTTATTATACTCCTCTTTAGTGTTCTCGTCATTTTCTTTTTTAATTTAAATGAAATTGGACGACAATATCTTGTCGAAGACGGAGTGTGATTTTTCCAGTACATTTTCTTGTTTCCTTCTTTCCCTTCTGAGACCCCAGAGGCGCCATGGTACATAATATAATGTCTGAATCAGCGTAAATTGAATTATTGGTAAAGTTTTGCTTATATATGCTGTGCCCTCCACTACCATCTAATCCCCACTTATAATATACATCTAACGTGCCGTTGTTTTAGTGCATATTGTTTAAAATAACGTCTGATTGTACTTCTGCTAGTCTCTTTATAGTGTGGTCTACTAGATCTTGTAAAGGCACCACAGCTTCATTTTCTGTTATTTCCATATTTAGCGGATAACATTTATTTTTTGCATCGGCCACACATGGTAGGAAGGGTATATATCAGCAGCTTTTTTTTTTTTGCCCCTAGTCGCATTGTCACATAGTCTTCCTTCGTCAAGCTTAGATCCACTATGAGACCTAAAGCTTCTTCAACACTGTAAGGCACAACACTTTTAAAACATATGTGAGCCTGTTTCATCCTTTTTAACCTTTTCGGGGTAGAATTTATGGCAAGTTTCATAACTTGAGCTGCCGTCCTCTTGCCAGATTTTACCAAGCTTGATTCAGCCGCAGAACAAAGCTTTTCGGGGGTAAGACGCGAGACATAACTGTTAAGCATTCTTCTCCTACTTCGGTCGCAGCTAACTTCACATTATTTTTTCGGTCTTCCTCGCCTTTTTTCCGAAGAAGTAGGCTGTGGTAACGTTGTTGCATGCGTTGAATGCATCTCCGGGAGCTTAAACTCTTTTTTGAGCCAATTTGCGTGCTTGTCCTTGAAGCNTTCTTCTCCTACTTCGGTCGCAGCTAACTTCACATTATTTTTTCGGTCTTCCTCGCCTTTTTTCCGAAGAAGTAGCCTGTGGTAAGGTTATNCCGAAGAAGTAGGCTGTGGTAAGGTTGTTGCATGCGTTGAATGCATCTCCGGGAGCTTAAACTCTTTTTTGAGCCAATTTGCGTGCTTGTCCTTGAAGCAGGCATGCATATATTTACTTTCTCGCCATTTTGTCACAAACACTTTCACGACATCTTTTAAATGTTTTACGAATGTCTCAGATGGGTAAATTACGCTTATTTGGTCCATTATGTACTGTACTAATCGTTCATTACATTTCAATAACCAAAATTTAAAAAAACGAGCGTCTCTTAACACTAAAAACTGTTTTATTTCTATGACACTTTCTCTCCTGCAAAGTAGGGTGAGCGCGACTACCTGGAAATAAACAGCTTTATTTAATAAACGGGCAGTGAAGGGGACCAGATTTTTGATTTTTTGTAATTATTATGAGTTGTTGTCACTTAGGAATTGTAACATGTAATGGAAATACGTGGAACCTTTTTGTGAAAAGTCTGCAAACTAAATTATATCTATTTTGTTTGGTACAAAATACGTCTTTTTTTCAAATCGATATAACTACCTGATTTATTGAAACAATTGACAAAAACCAATAATAATAAGAACAACACACCTGACGCTTCACCTTCCATGTTTTAAACTTCACTATTTTCGGACACAGAACACAACACATGCGTAGTTACTCCGTCTAAGTTATAGCCGCAACTGGCTCACGCTTGCCGTGCGAGAAACAGCGACGCAAAGCGCGCCAGCACTGGCTATTGTGTTGCTTCCTCGAACCTTTTTTATTGCGGTTCTGTCTTTTCACTATTCTACTACCTAATACCAAGTGTTTGTTTTATTTTAAAGCAACAAATTTTTTCATTTTTGTCTTCGTAAATGAGCAATCCGGCCTTGTGTGCGGTGATGAGAAATAGCATATACAAGCTTCGCGCGTATTCTGTTTCCTGAGAATTTTAAGCTGTGATTATACGGATTTAATAAGTTCAGATTTAATAATTTCAGATTCAATAAGTTCAGAAAAGATACTGTATTATCGCTGAAGTTTAAAACACTGTTTTACATAAGAATAAGTATCGTCAAGAGAGGGCAGGGCTACTTACAGCGATTTTTGTTGACTTAGACACATTTCAACGACCAACTTTTTGTTTCACTGACCAACTTTTTGTTTCATTGACCAAATTTAGTAATGGGCAACAAATAACCGACTTTCATTTCTACCCTGAAAAAGATTTACATTAAAATATTCTATAGTTTTTTTAAAATTAAAATAGATACAACTGCTTACAATTAGACCTATATGACAACTAGTGAGGGGCCTTAAAATTCAGCTACTTTTACAGAGACGACAGGTAAACTTCCTAGTATGATACGAACTCTGTTGACCATGATACGATCATTAAGAACGTCCGCATCAGGCCTTTTCAGTTTACGGCTATCAATGCCTTTAGCGATCACCGCCCGTTGGCGGTGCCCGAGCATCAATAAATAATATTTTTATTTAATCTGTAATCAGTCTCTATGTGTAATATTTTATTTTGCAGATTGGCGAAATTTTTAAGTGTGGTTTCTGCAAGTAATCCGCGACTACTTCCTGTTTGGTAGATTCGAGAACGGAGTAGACCGCGTAATTGCCTTTATTATGGTAGATTTTAATTTACGTCAGAGCAGAGTTCGTGTTCGACAGTCACGCGCGCCAAACCTGCCTTGTAAAACGGTATAAAACTTTCCACTGGCTATTATCTGACGGAAGAATGAAGTAGAAATTCCGATTTTAGGCATTCTTGTGTGACGTCGTGGTTAAGTTTTAGCTTTTTTGTGCCACGTCGCTTAGCAATAATTTTCTGTAAGCGCCTAATCTCTCAATGGGCTGCAAGTTCGTATGTTAGTGCAGAAAGAGTACGAACTGGTATAAGCGTGAGTGTATATTTATTTAAGCATTCGGAACGTCAGTGTCAGAATTTTTCTCCGTCAGCGCTATTACGCATCTATGAGTGGCCCTTCGTGAAAGATGATCTGCTAACGACTGAGCTAGAACCGGCAACCACTGCCTGAGAACGTCACTCGCAGAACTTCATTTCTTTAAATTGAACAATACTCCTGCTCTATCTAAGGTGTTATTATTTAATGGAAATACTAACTTGATGACACAGACCTACCCGATTGAATAAATGCTATCATACAAGGTATTAAGGAGCTTGTAGAGTTTCGATGCAAGCAGCAGGAATCAGTGTGCGCCGTGAAACCTAGACTGAGCAAGNCTTGATGACACAGACCTACCCGATTGAATAAATGCTATCATACAAGGTATTAAGGAGCTTGTAGAGTTTCGATGCAGTGTGCACCGTGCAACCTAGACTGAGCAGGCGGCGAGGAGCTATTGTTTACCTAGACGAAGAGTAAACAATCAGTAAGGTTCGTAGATTCCCTCCACCTTGGATGTATTTACATATGTTTGTAAACAAACTAAATGACCTTGATATAAAAATCAAAGCGTAATAAGACACACATATTATGTACTCAACAGAATTTCTGAAGCTTTTGTGGTTTCGCTTATATCTGCATTTGCTCATACGAGACAAAAATTATTAAACAATTAGGGAACCGTCGGCTATGTCTGCAACTGTGACGAGAGTAACGAAAGAAAAACATGGTGGATTCAAAATCAAATTCCAAGATGTCATCTGTGCTTTAATGGTCTTGGTTTTTAGATAACGAACGTGAAATGTATGTTCTGGAGAAATACGTAAATCCGGTATTGCGGGGATCTTCCCTTAACGATAGCTTACCTCGCAACTGTTCGCCCTTCGGCTCTCAAAACCTCTATGTTAAGAGCCGTCCAAATCTCTCACTCACTCAGTGTTCGCCCCTCGCAATTGCCGACTTGGCCCGCCGCGAATTCTGCAGGTGTAATTTCGCGACATGCTTTATATTAATGTTTACGCTGACGACAATGTAGTGAGACTAGGAAGGGCGCGGCAAATTAGCGGAGTCCTTCAGCAGACGTGGATCGATCCCGTCCACCCATCTGCGACACATGAGGTCAAGGGAACCTGAGGGGTGACGCACTTCACGCTGGCAACATGGAAGGGAGTTCGACACTGAGGGTGAAAAGGTTCTCTATCCCTGCCTGGATAGTTTTCTATATTGTTTAAATGACGGCATCGCGAACTACAGACCACTCTAGAGCCGGATTACCTAGGTGATAGTCGGATGGCCTGCTACGGTGGAAGGAAGGGGGAAGCGTCAAAATTAAGAACTAGTTTAAACAATAAAACTTTTTTTTAAAATAATTTTTAATTTGACCGTTTAAAAAAAATTAATAAAATTAAATTAATAAAAAAATAATTTAAGAAAATAATTTGTGATAAAGAATAATTTGTGCATTTTTATATGTTAATGCAATGTTAATTTAGTAAATTTTTAATAAATAAGGAGAATAGTGAGAACGATACTCAACTTAGCATGTTTATAACACATGCAAATTTATGATTTCTAGCAGCGGAAGTTCATACACACTGTAATCTAAGGAAAGGTAAGGAATGCCTACTTTTCATTGGACAATATCAATTAGATTCTACACACATTACGATAATAATAAAGCAGCATAATTTTGAGAATTCTTAACGGAGAAGAGAAAAACAAAAATATGTGCAAGGAAAGTAATCTGCCAGAGTTTGTCTCTAAATATCACCTACAACCAAGACGTATCCGTGATACAAACAATCTGAAAAAAAAAATGCTCTATACTTGGTATCTAAATCTTGTTATGTACAACTAATATTTGCATAGTCGTTCACTATCTGGCAGAAATTAGCACAATAAAACACTTAAAACCAGTCTTTATAAACAATTTTATAACACTTACTGAACTAAGTATTTGCGATCCCGAAAATTTCTGGAGCGCCCCAAGTGCTCCCGTATACAGCCGCACTCTACTCGTCAGATACGTCACCCTCCCCGGCACTCGCGCACTCTCGTTCGTCCCGGCCACACACATACTTGTCCGCCTCAGTCTCCAACACCGTCTCTCGCCGTTTGTTCACACTACGCCGCACTTCCCCAGTTGTCTGTCACAGACTGCCGACCCTCTGGCCGCGGTGGTATTTACAGTGGCGCTCTTTACGTGGCCAGCCAAAGTCAGATACGCATTCCTTTCAGCCCCACGCCTATGCCCTTTCTGGAATTCGGGGGTATAGTAGTTCCTTTAGCTGATCATTGTGTTATGTATTTTGTGGCATTCCATCCTTTGGCTCAGTGCGCACACCCAAGTTTGAGCAATTGAGTGAGGTGACGCAGTAGTTAAAATTTGGACTCGCAATCGGTAGGACCTGGGTTTTAATCTGTGTCCGGCCATACTGATTTGGGTTTTCCTTGGTTTCCAGCAATCACTCCAGGCGAATGGCGTGATGGTTCCTTACTATAGGCCATGGCCGATTGATACCCGTTCCTGCCTGCCTTAGCAGCTTGCTCCGTCTCTACTGACCTCGCTGTCGATGAGACGTTTAGCCCTACCTACCTAACCACCTACCTACCGAGTTTGAGGAGAAAGAGGATCTAGAACAGGTGGAGGATAATCAACCGATAAGCTCACTTCCTGTTGCACAGCAATTTAACGTTGACAACAAGGCTGTTTGGTGAGTGCAGTATGAACAAAAGCTGCATCCATTTCATCCGCAAGGGATGCAAGCACTCGAACCAAACCACTATCCTCGTCGGGTTATGTCACTAGTACCTGCAGAGATACGATATGGTACCTTGTTTTGGACAGTTTGTTTTGTTCACGGACGAAGTATCGTTTACCTGAGATGGAATAGTCAATTTATATAACCAAAGTCTGTGGGCAGATGACAACTCTTACCCCAACTTCTTCCGTTCCCACCAACACATATTTGCTGTTGGTATGCAGGCAGGTATTATTGGGGATAATTTGTTTGGGCCGCACATGCTGCCATTACATCTGAATTGTAACCTGTACCTACGGTTCCTGGAGAACAATTAGCCTGAGCTCCTCGAAGATGTTCCTATCGATATTCGACGTCGGTTGTGGTTTCAACATGACAACGCAGCTCCTCATTCGACCGAAGGCATTTGAACCGCAGATACAGTGAGCAGGAGATTGACCGCGGTGGAACCACTGCACAGCCTGCTCGTTATACCGACATCACCCCACTTGACTGTTTTGTGTCTGGGCATTTAAAGAGCCTGGCGTATCAGACTCCAATTAAATAGAAGGAAGAGCTCGTCGCCCGGGTACTTGCAGCTGCTTACTCTCTTTAGCCTTACTCTCATGCCTGGGGTCTTAGAATGTACGACAGTGCAATGGCACGTCCTTACAGAGCTTGTATTGAAGCAGGAGACCCAACTTTTAATCAATTTTTGTGAAGGATTACAATTAAATGGAAATGTAATGGTTTTACTCTCATTATCAATCACGTAGGCCTAACTCAAAATGTACATCATTTATCAATTTACGAGCTAGGGTTATTGAATATAAATGATATATTTTAGTTTCTTCTAACATCGCTAGAAGTTTGCGTATTGAATTTTGGTGTATCCGGTACATACAAATACATATCCAAAGTCTTGTTCATGGCAAAAGCCTCCACCCCCTCCCTCATCCCTTTGCAAATGGCTGGATCCGCCCCTGAGTGCTTAAATGCCAGTTACCTAAGAAAAAAATGTGACGTTATGAAGTACAAAACATTTACGGATCGTTGCCGGAATTAATAGAATTTCTAATGACGGGGTGCATACCGAGTAGGTTACCTTACGCGTTCTTCGAAAATGGCAACGTCGCGTCGATGGCCTTGAAGCTCGCATTATCGCCTCTCCTTTACTTTATGGTCGTGTTGTGTCGCGCAGGTACAGCCGATAAGCTTCCACCGCATACAACCCACCGAAGATAAGCCCGAACTTCCGGTTCAGCGCTGCACCACGCCTGCATCGCTGGAATGCGGCAAGATTCGCGAATTCATTCCCCGTCATGCTGAACTTCAAACACACATTTGCTGCACTTACGAAATGGTTCGCCATTCATGAGAGGCTTTGGAGGAGCCATGGAGGCCAAATATTTTAGTCAAACATTCATATTTGTATATATTATCAAAAAGATCTAATTATTCAACTAACACAACTTGATTATATTGTTAATCTAAAGGTATGTTTAAAGTGTAGCACATTTGCTGTAATTTAAATTGCGACGGAGCAGGAAATTAACAAAATGTGCTGGCGAAACAAATCATAATTATGTTATATATATAATGTCACGTAATTCGCGAATATGGACTGCACCAAACGAATCTGTGATCAAAACTAAGTAGAAAATGCTATTTGGTAAACATGCACAAGGTCCTTCGTTTTCGATAAAACGACATGAAAGGTACAAAAACCATTGTAACAAACATGTGGTATTCCAATTAGATAAAAATGAGGTGATGTGGTAATGCTGCGATGAATGTGTCGGTCGTAAGGCATACGGCAAGGGAACGAGCCGAGCTCAGTAGTGCAAAAGAGGCCATGGAGTTTGCATGCAGCTAGTACTGGGACACGGCAATGGCCATGGGTGCATCCGGCGGCCAAGTTTCATGCATACTGCATGCATCCAACGTGAGGAAAAGTGCTTTGCTATGGGAAGAGCAAACTTGTGAACAGCCGTTATGACGTTTCGACGTTTTGTATGCTGATAATGTATGCTGTGCTCAATGTGAAATAAAGTCAATATATCTACTTTAATGTCGTTGGGTCTTACGCGTCTTTACCAAAGAATATTTTCTAACTTAGTTTTGATCACAGATTCGTGTGGCGCAGTTCTTATCCGTGAATTACCTGATAATATGTGTACTATGATGGTTTTTAAGACTAGTTTTACAACAGGTCCCTACTGTTAGATGCCTGTGATATTCGCAGATTATTTCAGTGACATGTTAGACTTCAAGGACATACACTGGTGTGTTCCTTTAATGATTGCACTAAATTTTAAGGGACACGCCCTGGACGGCTCTTCAACCAATAGAAAAAACAAAGAGAAATGTGATAGCTGTATCAAGCGCAGCCAAGTCAGATATAGTGAATTCCAAATGAGAAAATAATTCGCAGAAGATCAAAATGCGTCGGGAAAGTCGAGAAAATCCATTTCCGCTGCATGAAGGGGTGGGCTTGTTCAGTTCAGTAGTGACGGTGGCCGAGAGCGGTTGGGCGAGAGCTGCTGCGCGCGTGAGTATTACCTGTCGAAAAAACCAAAGTCACACATCACGGTATTTAACAGCATGGTAGTAGAAAGTGGTTTTATCAGTTTTCTCTATATAGCGCCAGCAGTGTCACGTGGTTTCCCTCCCTCCAGCGGCGAGCGTTCTGGAGAATCCTCCCCTTTACTGACTCCCCTACGTTCCCTCCCCCGAGGCTGCGCGAATATTGTGCCAGTTGTGTTGGCACTTGTTTCATGTCATAGTAATTCCATTAATGTTCTTTATTATTTAATTTGTATTTCACAAAAAAAATAATTTTTTTTTATTGGAAAGTGCTTTAGTTAAGCTGAATTATTTGGTTTGTTCACGTTGAAGTTGTAAAACAAACTTTATCATCTGAAAATTGTGTAATGTTTAAATGTTTATTATATGTGTAATTTCTTTTATGCCTTTGTTAAAATAAAATAATTTTCTAAATGTTTGTTAGTTATTTACGTACATAATATGACGTAAATTCTTAATTTCAGTTATAATAATGCAAAACGTAATTTGTGTATTATTACGTCTTTCTCGACTTTCGGGTTATGTATCGATTAGTCGCGAGAGTCCATGAAGTCCGGAGCATACCTTGGTATATATAGGTTTCCGCTAAGGTTACTTCCTTCTTCGCATTCTAGCCATACAGCATGTAGTTAGCTCAAGATATATTCTGGTGAAATCTGTGTTCATCATTGTGATGAACTAGCATTTTTATCCGCCGTTTTGGGTAAGTTTGTTTGCGGATATTTTTTGTATTCAGACTTAGTCGTACTTGGTGTTTAGGATCCTCTTGCTAGCTTTTTGTTATTTTCTAGTCGTTCACCGTTGCGCCTGATGGCTTAATCTCGTGGCCAATTTTCATCCTTCTCGTGATGTGAGACGCACACCTGTTCGTGGCGTAGTCATTTTGGACCATGATTCAACTTCTTTGGCCAGCACCGCAGTAGCATCTGAAATGTCGTTTTCGTCTTACAAGTAATACCTAAATTATTTTTGCCTGCTGCATGTGCTCAGGAGTGCTCCGAACTTTCAGTCTTCTGAGGCTAAGCTTCTTGTTCAATAATTAATTGAGTTTTTTTTTTTGACAATCAACTATGGAATTATTTTTTTAATTTTCTCTTAATTTGAAGGAAAATGTATTAAAAATGAAGTATTTAAGGTAATGTAAAATTTCAAATGATGCGAACGTGGACAACTGACGGAATAGTAATGGCCATATGATATAATTATTGCTCACTCATAATCTGTTCAATAATCTTATTTTATATCAAAAAAAATTAATGCTCCCCTCTAAGAGAGAAGTAAAGTTTTATTTATTTTATTTGCTTATATATATATTGTGGCAAAAAAAAAAAACAAAAAAAAACAATCAATGTAAACGTTGTTTTAGAGATATAAAATGTTGTGATTTACTTTACTTCCTTCCCATGGATAACTATAATGTTGTGTTGAATAAAAAATAATTTTGAACTACACAATAAGTGTACCTAATATCTTTGTCGTATATATTTTGTTGATCGAAATAAATAATATATTTATATATATGTACCCTTTTATGAAATAAATAAAACAGGAGCACGCCCATTATTTATGCTGTCTGTAGTTTATGTGCCAGTCTTGTGGTGTAACGAGAGTACCTGTTGGTGCTCAAGTTCACGACACGAAGGTGATACATAACAGTATTATTTTCTAATTTGAACTTTACTATAGTCTATTCGCGGTTTATTCACACTTTTTTAATAACACCTTTAAAAAATCACACCACATTTTTAACGTGTTTGGTTGTTTGCTAATTATTTTATATATCTCAAGCGTTTTATACTTGTGTTAAAATTAAAGTACCTTATTTTTGGTTAAATTCGAATTTTATATATATTTATCTATAAATTATAATATTTCATTTATAGTTCATATAAATTAAAATAGTGAGAAAATATGTGTGTTGGTAATGCCTAGCAAGAAATATTTGTTATGCAAAATATTATTACACTGAGTGCGCACGAATGCGGTGCGTGATCCCTTTGGTGTAATACTCTAGACTCTGCTCAACTTTGTTAGCACGAGGCGGAGGGATATACTGGAGTAGGGCTTCAGAATATTTGGAAATAACCGCGTATTGACTGTAAATATATACTATTAGACTTTAAGTGCATACATTGGTTTGTTCCTTTCATGATTGGACTACATATTTAGGGACACGCCCTTGACGGCTCTTCAACCAGTAAAAAAAAAAAACTAAGAGAAATGTCATGACCGTATCAAGCTCAGTCAATACAGATAAAAAGGAAGCCTCTCTACTGTAGCATATTGCATTTTTCCTGTACGGTGTAAAGACACGGGATGTAGGAAGAAGGCTGCGGCGTCCGNCTCTCTACTGTAGCATATTGCATTTTTCCTGTACGGTGTAAAGACACGGGATGTAGGAAGAAGGCTGCGGCGTCCTTCGCAAGTGGCCGCCATGTGGCGTGTGCCGTGTGTTTGCCAACCGCTGCTTCCCCACGCACTGTGCCCCCCTGGCGATCGACCCTCCTTCCCAACTTCTCGTCCCAGCACGCTCCGCGTGTCACTCAACGCTGTCCCTCTTCCGCAGCTACAAAACTTGAGTTTGGCGTGGCGGAAATTTCCGCCGCAAGGTGCGTTGCTGTTTCAAAGAAGGNCTCTCTACTGTAGCATATTGCATTTTTCCTGTACGGTGTAAAGACACGGGATGTAGGAAGAAGGCTGCGGCGTCCGTCGCAAGTGGCCGCCATGTGGCGTGTGCCGTGTGTTTGCCAACCGCTGCTTCCCCACGCACTGTGCCCCCCTGGCGATCGACCCTCCTTCCCAACTTCTCGTCCCAGCACGCTCCGCCTGTCACTCAACGCCGTCCTTCTTCCGCAGCTACAAAACTTGAGTTTGGCGTGGCGGAAATTTCCGCCGCAAGGTGCGTTGCTGTTTCAAAGAAGGCCCCTTTCAAGCTGGCAGTAAATTGAGAAATTATATTTATTTGCGTGTAAAAGTTCGTGTTTGGCTCGAATTGTGTTGTATACTCTCCCCACATAAAACATTAAGTGTTGCCTTCATTTTTAACTATTAGTGGTGTTTGCAAGATTTAATGTTAAATATACAAACCTGTTTCGCAAAATGCAATCTTCAACAACCTTATTTTAATAGAAAAAAAAGAAGTGTTACAAATTGAAGAGCGAAATACCTGTCACCAAAAGAGAGTTTTCAATTCTGTCGTCACAATAAATAAAGTATTTATGTAATTCAACGTTTTACTAAATCCAGATTTACGACAGAAACAGAATATTAAACAACACGTGGAAGTATGTCGTTAATTCTCCCACACTAATGCGAAGACCAAACCTCATTATTTACGTTGGTTCTAACACAATACTTATCGGAAGATTTTAAGAATTTCATTTATTTAATGAAAATTGCAATCATCTCATTTGTTTATATGCAAAACTAAGAAAATCTGGTACGGATGTAAAACCAGTGCTACCTGGCGGCGAAAATATTTAGTTGCCAAACTATTAGCATCGAGCTTCCCAGCCTGAGTTGAATAAAGTTTACCTCTGCGGAACGGCAGAGTAAGCACTTTTGAAAACAACATTTAAAAATTACTGCCTGTTACTACATAATGCGACGTTAATAATGGTTACCTCAGTCTCTGTCAAGTTGGCAGTGAACTGCGGAAAATAGTTCCACCCTTTAACCTTTTCGGCAATGTTTATGTTTACAATCAGCGAAAAAATACAAATTGGCAAAAAATAAAAACTGTGCAGGCCTTTGAAAGTGCTCACTTGGCCGTGAATAGCCTATACTACAGTTTGTCCATTCCAAAGTAGCAACAGAAATAAACGTGGCCAGTGACAGTCAAAGCAATTGGCTGGCTTTCGGTTCACGGTATGGCTGCGGCAATAGTTACAACATTATTTTGTAATCTTTAAAGTTAAACATTGTATTCCAAATTTTTATCTACGTCCTTTATTGTTCCTTGATTTAAAATACTCTATAAGCGTTGTAAGGTCATTGGTGCTTCCAGTTATGAAATAATGTTACTTGCTGTTCCGTTTCGGCGTAAAGACGCACTTAGTGACCAGTAAGTACAAGATGGCGAACGAGAAAGGTTCGCCATGCCAGAGTGCATGCAAATCAGGAAGAACATATTGATGGCTATTTAATGTTAAATGTAACGAATTCAATTTATTGAAAATGTGAAACTAACATAAATGTTGTTTTATAAAGTGATTGTTTTCATAATGTGATTATGACAGCTAACTGCTCATAATGCATGTGTTGGTGGCCGACAACATTCCAAGAGCGCTGACAGGCGGAGTGAAACAAGCTGCGACCTTGGAATGGACAGACTCTGTTGTGATTTTTAGATAGAAATTTATATTAGCACATATTTTTTAGGCAAAGCTCACAAACACGAATGATAGCTCAATATTTAAACCATTCGCAACACTTTTGAAACTGCAATGTTAGTTAGTGTTACTAAGATAATTTTTTGTATGTAAAACATGAACAGTTGTCGTTCATCAGTCTTTCTCAACGGTCCCATAGTGAAACGGTACGAAAAATAGACCTTTGTTGTGTGGCACGCCAGTCATAGCTCACGACTATAAAGCAACTCTTTGATTTTTGTAATTTTTTTACAGGATTAAGTATGGCTATACTTTCCAAAAATTACACGTGTTGCGAATTTTAAATTCTCTCGGCGCATTAACTACGAACTTTCTTCGAAAACTTATGTTGCAAATAACGTGCAATCCTTTGCACGTCAGAGAGTGTGAAAAAAAAGGGGGAGGGGTGTTGCAATGGCAACAAATACACTTCACTCCCCTATATGGCTACACTGATTTCGGTTTTCCACGGTTTTCCGAAATAACTCCAGGAAAAGAGACAGCGGAGAGGTTCGGGTGCTTTTATCATCGGAGTCTCCAGGAGAATTATGTGAGATTGTTCCTTTTCAGATGTCGTGGCCACTTCTTTCGCCGCTCCTGGCTGTCCAAACCGCTGTTCCATATCTTATGGGATGCAGTCGCCTGCCTGAAGCTATTTTAGAAGCGCTGGAGCGATAAGGGCTACATTGACACGCACATAAAGTGTGCCATCGCTACTACGTGCAATGCTCTGGACTGGCGTGCAGTGCTCTCATCGTATCGCGTGTATTTGTAGGAATTCAAGCGGTGATCCTAACATTTCATTTACGTAAATTCTGTGGCAACGTTCAACCACAGCGTAGGTTAAGTACCTACATAGGTACAAAATGGCGTGGTGGCTCCTTTAATGTGGGTGTACCCATTCTCTGAATGGCTGCGCGAGGCTCTGAGAACGGGTCGTGTGTCTGATTAGGCTACAGTATGCTGCAAAAGGTTCCCTATTGGCTGAGCTACCGGTTGGCGAACAGGTTGCCACGCACTGATTAGCGAAAGAACAACGTTTCAACATTTTGCTGGCGAGTGACGCCATTTTGCTGGAGTGTGCGACTAGAGTAACGTTTATTCTACTCGAGTTAGGAACAAAACGAGATTTCTTATGGGAGAGTTTGACATAGGGAAAATTTCCGCCGCAAGGTGCGCTGATGTTCCAAGAGGTCATTTTTAAGCGGTTGGTAAATTGATAAATTATATTTTTTTGTGTAAATGGTCGATTTTGGCTAGAATTGTAATATATTGTTGCATGGACACCTGAGGGGCGTATCTGATTTCGTAAGGGATGGAGGTCTTAATAAAAAAATTTAAAAAATAAATTTGATTTCTAATTTATTCACACAGCTATTATTTACAGCATTAAATTATGCATCTCCACTCTAACTATTTTTATTTATTAGTGAGCGCAATATTTCTTCTATATAAACCCTAATTAACGTACTTCTCAATGTCGCTGTTTCGTTATAGTCAATTAACTCATGCTCATCATTAACACACGTTCAATTTGTCTGTTGCCATCATTTGTAATGTATTTCACTCACGCATCTAGTCCAACAGTCCAGCCTGCCAGCCGCACCCTTCACTGCTTGATACTCGCAATCGCAGATTTCCCTTCCGCTGGTCGCTTCTCCCGCGTCTCTGTCGCTGGAACTCAGCCACTCATTCATTTACCTACTACCTCCGGCCCGGAGGCCCGTCGCACAATTTATACTCTGCTGGTCTTGACCTGGAAAGTTCGACGCACCCCGAGCGGACCAAATATAGGGTACTAAACATCTAGAAGATGCCTCAGATGGACGCAGAAACTCAATACAACCTAGGTCAGCAGTGCACGCCATAAAAAGCATTATCGTATCGGCTCGCTTTCTGTAACAGATACGCGGCCACCGGCCTATAGCTCACCTGTCATTCAATACAATCCACTGAATTGCCGCCGCCGCTACCATATGACTGCTGGTTTCACTTCCACTCGCTCGCGCGGGATGCGAAGCAGCGAGCGCATAACAATATACTTGCTCCAGACAAAATATTAAGTATTAACTTTATTTCCTAGCTATCATTCACGCCCTCCAATGGTGTTTACAAGAGCAAACAGCAAAAAATACAACTGTGCTTGACATTGAGCGTTTATAAGTGAGCTTAATTCAATGGGAAAATGTTACGAATTTAAGTGCAAAAAATATATAGCTGTCACTAAACGGAACTTTGTACCTTTCTTCTTTTATTTATGGAAACTGTGCAGGAAAGCCCTTAAACGACATTTTTAACAATTGCACTACATATTTTATTTTTCGATTCAGTTGTTATATTTAAATAAGGTAATTTTGTAAGCCTACGTTTTGCTAACTACAATTTACGACAAATATTTAATAATATGTAAATATATTTCTGTTTATTTCTGTTCTAGTGTGAAGAACGAAGTTTATTCTAAAGCAATGCAAGTTGGAAGATTTTACGCAGTTATATCGTGTTGTATGAAAACTGCAACTATCCTATTTACGCGTATTTACATACAAAACGGGAAAATCCGGTACAGATGTGAAACCCGTGCAGCCTAGCGGCGAAAATATTTAGTTGGCAAACAATAAAAGCATTCAGCTTCCCAACCTGAGTAGAATAACCTTAACTGGAGTTCATGGTATAACCGGCTTTTCCAACTTTCTGTTTGTAAGTAATTTTTGGTTTTGCATAAGCTCTTGCCGTAGTTTCGCTGAATCCGGGTGGCATGTTTTAAAATACAGCTGAGTGCGCACAAATATGGTGCGCTGTCCCTTCGATGAAATTTTCTAAACTCAGTTAAGCTTTGTTTGCACGAGGCGGAGGGACAGCCTGAATGCAGAACTTAGAAGTAACCATAACTGTACTATATCGCCGATAAACTCTTTGGTTGATTTATTTCCAATTTTGGGGTTCAGATATTGACTATGGAGCGTGTCTATTTACCTGGTTTACAAAGCGTTTCAGAATTTTACGACCGTCTCGTTTTACGAAGATTATTGTCTCTAAATATAAATCGCAAATCACAAAGTTGTTCGCAAAGATTTTGTTAACATTTTCTTTACGTTGGAAAAGCATCAGGTCCCAAAAAAACCAAGTATGCTTTCCCTAGTTTCTCGAGGCGCGGCCTCAAACAACTTTAAAAATAGTTCAAGGTTTCCGCAAACTGCGGGCTCGCCAGAAATAAAAGCGCCTATGACGTTTTGAACATCGATACACCTGCTCCGTGCAACAGTCGTGGCAGATAGCTCAGCAGTGTTGTTCCTGAAGTCGAGCTCCGAGTACGTCGCTGAGGGTTGACGAGAGATGCCATGGTCTCCTTGCCTCCTGCCGAGGAGATCTGGGTTCCCAAAGAAAAAAAACATTTCCTAAAAACCAATCCCCACCTAGTGGCAATCATAGGCTTTAAGATAAAGTACGCAAAATTAAGATTGATATCAGCAGAGAGACTGCACCCGAAGTATGTTTGGAAGAGTTTTCTGAAAATCGTCACTGAGACGTTAAATGCAAATAAATAACAATAACGATGTCACGTGCTTTTTGGAATTGAAATGAATTGTTGAGTTGAGAGACCCGGGTGGCTCTTAACAGCGAATTATTGAGAGCCGATGAGGGTGAAATGAGGTGATAATGGAGCAGCACCGGAATGCAAGGGTGGGGGAAACGGGAGATCCTCGAGAAAACTCGCTGACCACCAGCATCGTCCGACACGATTCCTACTTGTGAAAATCCGGGAGTGACCCGGCAGGGGATTGAATCCAGTTTAGGATTATGAAGATGATTAATTTATATAGAAGCTCTTTGAGCATGAATACTATTTAAAATTATTAATTCGCTACAATATTTAAAAAATCAGAAGCATTAAATTTTATTGTACAATAAATATATCTGATAAATAAAATTTTAATTTAGTAAAGAAGTGAACATAAATCACAAAATTTGTTACGATTCTTCCTGTAATGGACTCCATGGACACACAAAAGCACTATCTCACTTTGAAAATAAATTGTAAATTAAAATTCATACTATATCATCCCAGTAAAAACATTTCACACTGTGACACATTTTCAAATACATTCAAGATTATATGGTGCAATATGTTAACTAAAAAATTTGATGGTCGTTTTTTGTCTTCGAATTCTATTGTCAAATATATATAAAGGCGAAAATTTGATAGTGTGACAGGGGCCTATGACCAGTCACACCCCAATCGAACAGTATGTGCCCCCAGGAAGGGGCCGACCTCCCGTGGCGCAGTCGGTTGGTGCGCCGCCAGTCTGCGGCGCGGGAGGTTCTGGGTTAGATTCCTAGGTAAGGCATGGGTGTTAGTTTAAGTTACATCCTAAGTTAGTTTGGAAGCCGTCCCGTGATAAGTCATCAGGCGTAACACCGGGGTACGTTAATAAGCGCTTCCCAATTCAAATTCCCAGGACGGGGCAAGGCACAGCGCTATGTGAACAATAGGGGGGTGCAGCTCTTCTATCAAGGAAAGATTTATTCTACTCAGATTACGAACAAAACGTGTTTTATTTTGTAGAGGTTGGCTGAGGGAAAATTTCCGACTCTAGGTGCGCAGTGTTCCAAAGAGGTCACTTTTAAATAAAATTTTAATCCACGTATATAATAAAATAGAAGGATTTTACTTAGTCACGAAGTTATTTTATATTTAACTTACAATTATTACAATTATCATGTTTTTTGACGTTCAAAATAGAGAAAGTCTGGTATATGCGATTCACGGTACAATGAGCACTTTTGAAAGCCCTCTCGTCTGGAATAACTGTCAATAAATATATTGTATTGTTGCTTTACACGTTAACTTCCGAGAGTAGTGTAATATACACAGTGTATATTAATTACATGGCAATATTTAATTAAAAATGTTGTTAAAGTTATCCTCAAAAGTGCTCACTTGTCCGTGAACAGCCGATACACATGCGAAGCTAGTGTTTACCTAGTGGCGACAATGTATGGTTACCGAACTTTGACATTGATCTTCCCAACCTGAGTAGAAGTAGCGAAGGACATCGTCACAACAGCAGCTGGCCTCTCCAGGGCTGTGCCTACACTGGAGCATGTCGCCCGCACGAGCGACTGCGCGCAAGTTCGCGAATAAGACCACGCGCTATCCGCCGCTTGCCGGTCAAGCGGACTTGCTCGACAACAACTCAAGTCGTGCGTGCGTGCGTGCGTGCTCGGTCTGGACGCTTCGCAGTTCTGTGCGGCCTGTGTGTTGCGTTCGGACCAACTGTGGTCTACCCGAACCACAAATCTTTTGCATTCAACCTCTCGGTGGAGTAAAGCAATGGTTAGTCTATAGAACTGATTAAAGAGAACCAAAAGTGCCCAACATTATGTAATCCACGGGGAAACGAGACACATAGCTTTCCTCGTTAACATGACTACATGTAAGTGAATATCTGTAGTTGCTATGAAGAGTTTGCTGATCTTCAAATAGGCAGCAAAAAAAGTAGAGAATCTATCTGTAGGCGTGTGAAATGTAATGTTTTTCTTATTGTGTAAAGGTGGCCTTCGCCACCCCCCTCTTTCTTCCTCCAAATTACCTTAGCAGCATGAGGAAATAAGACACCTGAGGGGGGGGGGGAATTCTGTGTTAATAATAATCTTCCTGTATGGCTTACTATTCATGCAACATGCCTAGCTGTTGGTGCGCACTGTAGCGAGCCAGATGATGAACTCTGTTTAGGTCTGGAGTACACTAATGCAGTTTATTCCAGCTCGTCTCAAAAACAAGTGTGCTTCAGAAACACTATCACTATATATCCCTAACACTTTTCATTTCTCAGTTTAAATATTTTGCCAAATTTCTACATTTTTAAATGTTAAAGAAAGACCGAGTCTGTCGTGAGATTCATTCTTTGAACAACAAAACACAAGGATATTGTAAGTACCTCAGCAAACAAAAAAAAAACAACTGAAAATGAAGACAGAATTCTTAACTGCAGGGGATACACCCTTTAACACAAACATGGGGTTAGGAATACACATACATATAAATTTTTATTCTCTACCTTTAAAACATTTTATTCAAATACCTGCCACGGGTTATGAGGTAATGCAATTATTTCGATTTGGTGAGTGAGTGAAGAGATTTGGGCGGCTCTTAACATCGAGGTCTTGAGAGCCGATTTCGGAATGGTAATAGTTACACAATAAGCAACAATTTGTAGTCAATATAAAATATTTATTGTAGTAAATTATAGTTAATTTTTATATCGCAAAAATTCGCTAAGATATAAATAGCTCCAAAGTGGTTTTTCTGTGAGTCATTAGTTTAAACGGAAGCACTTGACTAATTTTCACATTACGTAAAGCGAAACAAGCTCTCCTTGCACGCGGATTACACTCGCTTATGAATCACAAGCCCGCGGTGGCGCGTATTTGCACGGTAAGCCACGACAGCAATTATCTAGAAAGCGACAGCAGGCGGGCGAGCGAGAACTTGAACTTGGCCACCGACGCGAGCGTGCTGCCATGTAAACTGGCCTTGCGAGGGCGCTGCCGCGGTTTGTTTTCGGAAGGCACCTGTTTCGGACCGCGTCGGAAGCACGTGAAAATATGTAAAAGGAATATGGTGTAGAGTATGCATGCGAGCTGCGCTGCAGCCACTCTCCGTGTTCTAATATTGGAGCGCAGATGTAGGTAAGCATACTGACGAAGTGGCGTGGCGGTTCTATTCTCAGATTGGCTGCACAAGGCTCTGGCAACGAGCCTGGTGTCTCATTGGATACTGCATGCTGCGAAGTTTTCCCTATTGGCTGGGTTTTAAGTTACCAGGCGGCAATTGGCGGACGGGATTCCAGCATGTTGCTGGCCAGTGACGCCATTTTGCTGGCGTGTGCGAATGGAGTTTTCGGTGTAATAGGCTGTTTAAATTCTGTTTTCTTAAGGTTCCGCCTGCCTGGCGCTGCTTGAACTGCGTTGCAGTGTGTTTGAAATAACGTATTTTTTTTTTTTTTTTACGAAACTATTAAACGTGCCCCCAGTATGTTTATCTGCGAAAATACATCATTCCACAGATGCGGAAGGAATGGTACTTTAAAGTTACCACGAATGCTGTAAATATTATTTTGGAGCCCTTTAATATAATTAAAAACGGCTTTTTCTAACTGGCGTATCTTAAAACATACTAGCCAGACATAAGTCAAACTACGATTGGAGCCAGTGTTGATCTTTGCTACAGATTTTCCATCAATAAAACTATATGGTCACCTCTGGAAGTCCCATAGGTACACGCAGCACTACGAGAACACTGTAAACCAGTTCAGAGTCCTGCGCGTAGCGGCGATGGCACTCTTGTAGTGGGCGCAAGTGCAACCCTTATGCGCCAGTGTAACCCTATTGCTCCCGGCCAAAAAAGGACAAAAACTGTGCAGGCAGGCAGCACTTTTAAGAACTCTGCGACTCGATTGCTGTTCTGCCAATAAAACTATCAAAATCAACGTTGTTTGTATTTGAGGTTAGATCACTGTTAATGTAAGTGCTTTGGGAAACACCGGAAGGTTAATCCTTACAAAANGTAGTGGGCGCAAGTGCAACCCTTATGCGCCAGTGTATAATATAAGATAATATAATGTAATATAAGACGAAAACTTATATGCCACTTTTCTACTAAGTGATTATTAAGAGAGCTATGCGCCCTCAAAAGGCGGTTTTTGAAACGATTTTAGTTCTAAAAAAATATTATAAAGTACTTGCGATTAAGTAACAAGTCAGTAAGTAGTGATTTGTATAACGGAGATCTTAAACCTCTGAAAATACGGTAGGTAATATCACTTCCCTTCAATAAGTAAATGGGGGTTGCCACCGTACGTTTGCACGAAACTTTCTAACAATAAACTGAAAACTATATGTTAAAGAAAATTATGAATCAGCAAATCTACATAAACAGAAAATATTGCTTTATCGGAATACTCTCAGGTGAACAGTTTTCGAGAAATACATGTGGAAATTTCAAACAGAATGTGAGTGGCATGACAGGTCGGCAACCCAAACTGAAAGATACGCGAGTGAGAAACGAATAGTGCTCACTGCACTTTAAACGTAACTAGTAAATAAGTGGTAATGTATTGTGACTACAAAACGAACACAAGGCAGATAATACTGTAGTAAACGAATGTATTGAAACATCACAAACTTCTACATTTACAAAGATAAGTGCACTAGTGAATCAATTCTGCGCCGAGCCTAACACAAGACTGATTGTACGCCGTATTTACGACGACTGCTATAGGTCGTCGCTACGGTATCGCGCAGTCATATGTCTAGTGGTGTAGCACTTTACCGCGGGTTGTGGGTTGCCTTCCTGTCGTGCAAAACATACGGTGACAACTCCCATTTACATAACGAAGGGGGATGGTTCTACCAACCGCGTTTTCCGAGGTACAAGATCTCCGTTATACAAATCACTATTTTAAACGACATGTTGCTGACATGTCTACTGCGCGGACAGATAAACGACGAACTGATGTTCAGTTGTTCAGAATACAACGTCGCACAATATCGACGGAACCATTTAATCCTCCGCACATGGATAGCCGCTGGCGACTGGCGTCTTCTCCCAGTCAGAGAGCAGAGATGATCGCCAGTCTTGTAAACTCAAAGGAAATGCTCATTCTAGCATATAAGTGAGAAGTAGCAGTCGCGGAGAGTGCTGTAGTTGTCAGAGAGGCTTGGAGGGAAACGTACCTCTAGCAGGGAAATATGCGTCGTCAGAGTTAAATTTTTTATTTTATTTTGTCTCACCAGTTACAAAAAAAAGAAACTTGTAATAGTTTACATAAGTAATCAAGTTAAAAAAAAAAAAAAGCTCGGAGGAAAATGTTTGAAAGCCGTGGCGGCGACGCGACTGCCAGAGCGCGCATGCACGCGGCGGTGGGTCGAGAGCGGAGCCAAAGGCAGACAAATGCCTGCTCTTCCCTCCAGGAGGGAATGTGGAGCACGCGTAGTGCCGTGGCGTAACGAAATCTCCGACGTCACGCCCGACCTGTTGCGCCTCCAAGTCCGTGGATGTATTTAAATGACGACGGGGAGAAAGGCCAGACGAGGTCTAACATCCTCCATGTCGAAGCGGCACGCACTCGGCCTCGCACGCCGTCATCAATTACTGGTTACCAGCTTATTCCCGTTCTTTGGGGACACTTATTTTGAAACTAAACTATAACTCTCGGAAAATATACATCACGCTATATAACCAACTTAAATTTTGAACTTCTGTCAAGTAATTATGACGCAATTAGTGCAGCATAATTTTAGAATTATCAGTAGATCATCGCCTTTTGACAATTAAGGGAAACCAGGGAGGTTTTGCACACATCCAGTTGTTAAATTTTTTATATTTGTTCTGTTACAATTTTTATTTCAGACTCGCCACATTCATGCACCCAATGGATCTAAAAGCATATCTTAGCATCGTTAACATAACGTCTATTACAAAACATTATTTTCAAAACCACTATAATTAAAACAAAGTAACCTGTGCCAACCTGCGCCGCTATCGGGGCAAGTTGGTACAACAAACAATAACCGTTACAATTAAAAAAAAACGTAACTCGCATTAACAAAGGGAACATATAAATCTATTAGTAGAACATTAACATGTAATAAAATAAAAAATAAAAATTGGTTGAACAATTTACAGATCATATTATTCACGTACATATTTTACACTTTAACAATTGAGCAGACAAAATACAGTATATCCGGGAATTGTATACCTACTCATTACAATTGCTGCAGTGCATCTTTGTTTTGTTGGCAGATAGAAAAAGCCTTCATGACATAGTTTCTTGTTTTTAAAATTGTCCTCTTTCTTTCTCTTTTTTATTTCAAAATGTTCCCTTTTGTTTTCCTTTTTGGTTTCAATATGATCCTCTTTCGCTCTCTTTTTTCAATTTCAAGATGGCTCTCCTTCTCTGATTTCAATTTCCTGTTATGCTCTGCCAAAGCCCTTTTTACTGGCGTATATATTAAAACTGCAGATTTTCTATTATTTACCAAATAATTTTCTTGGTACTGCTTTCGTGAATTGTCTCGCCAACTCTGGTAAACGATACAAGGTCTAAACAAAAGTTGATGGGGATGAATCAACATGGGTAGAAGTAGATGGGAGAGTAGACCATGTGTAAATGAAGTTGTAGGAGAGGGGCCATCAATATTGGCAATAGGGTTGTCAGATCTGTCTGTGACATAATATGGCATGAAATCCGTATTGCTAAAAATTCCTGGATTCAAAGAACAAATCACAGTGACTCTAAATCCGGAAATAATGTTAGAAGGTGTTGTAGCTAAAGGAACGCTGGAAGCGACAATGTTCACAATGTCGAATATGGTTATGAAATGTTTACTAGTGGCATCCTACAATCACAAGCTGTGTTGACATACGTTTTCAAAAAAGCAAAAATGGTTTGATAAAGGTGTTGCAGTTTGTGGCTGCAATGGGGAAGAAATGACAAAATGGCGTTAATGCTACAGATTGTGGTAATATCGCTGAATACTGTTGCTGCTGCTACAGGTGGTGATATGTTTTTGTAATTGGCACAATATCTAGCCAGAGTTCTGAACGGTATGCTAAAATCTTGATAAGTTAACCTGATTCAACGATGGGTTAGTTTCACTGCAAGTACAGCTGCTTTAATTGTTTCAGCAGGTTTTTAAACTCTGGTAATCTTTTTTACGGACAATCGTATCACAGGTCATGGAAGATTCCTTACCCGATCCTGATAGTTCGAACGGCTTCTTCCGTCACTGATGACTCCCTTTTGACGAGAAGTTGAAGTCTTACCAACCTAACATGAACACGTGAGTCGGTGAAGAGGTTAAAACGGCTCTCTACATCGGCTTCTTCAGAGTCGAAACATAAACACGTGACCAACAATGATTAGGGTAATGAAACCTATTTCAGTTGCCAATAAATAGTAACTTAAACATTGCGTTTTCAAAATCGGAGGAATTATTTGTCATAATAGTCAACATTGAAGTATAGCATTCAATGCAGTGATGAGCCTTTTAAAATTCTTTGGCAAGCACAGGGAAACGCATTTTTATATCTGGTAAAAAATGCCATTAAGTGCCGGTCTTTTAAAATGTATTTAAAATTCTTTGGCAAACACATGGAAACGCACTTTTATATCACGTAAAAGGCAACATCTTCAAAACGATTAATTCTTAGAAATCCAAAACACAATGATTTACGCAATATTTAAAATGTAGGGGATGATTTCTGCCCTCAATTAATTCTGCCCTATATTTCTGCATCATCNAATGTATTTAAAATTCTTTGGCAAACACATGGAAACGCACTTTTATATCACGTAAAAGGCAACATCTTCAAAACGAGCAATTCTTAGAAATCCAAAACACAATGATTTACGCAATATTTAAAATGTAGGGGATGATTTCTGCCCTCAATTAATTCTGCCCTATATTTCTGCATCATCTTCCCTTTCTGCGACTGCGTCGCTTCATCGAACAGAGACNTCTTCCCTTTCTGCGACTGCGTCGCTTCATCGAACAGAGACTTGTGACACCTCACTGAAACTTTTTAAACTAAAAGATATGAGAATCCCGGTAGGAAATCTTATCAAAAATTACAGCATCCTGTACATTAATATTTTATCAGTTTATTATATTTCCCTTTTCGTTCGTCACGGTATAAATTAGTTGTGCTGTATGTTGACAGCGTGGTTCGCGATCATAGTGAGATCGATACTTAGTTACGAGATACTCAATTTCCTTGTTTAACATCATTAGTTTTAAGCTCTTTGACCTGCCCTTTCCCCACGATCCTGTTTAAATTATTTGGTCTTAAGTTCTTTAACATATCCCTGCCTCTCGCACCTGTGCATTTATTGCTAATGTGGTTGCTCGAACTCGAGTATATATAGGGATGCCTCAGCTCATTTTGGCATCTCGCTCTCTCTCCTGCCCTTCGGTACTACACTTCATAAGGTTAGTCATTGTGTGATTTGATAATGTTAGTGCACTTGTGTGAAGTTGGGCATAGTAGGCCATGAAATATTGAGTTCGCGTGATAGTTATTCATTCTAAATTCATTTTCGGTTGTCCATTTCTAAATTATTTTTGGATTAACTTGGATGCGGATGCACAACTTTAATTTTAATGTTAGTTTTCATTAGCAACATGAGCTTGGCGCGNAGCATGAGCTTGGCGTGTGCCGTGATTTTTTAATTGTGTTGGTCTTGTCGACGAGTTTCAGTAAGCAATTCGACCGCGCCCCACAGATTTTCGCACGCAGTATTTTCAAGGTTTTGTACGCACCATACCACACCATGATCTACCTCATTTTAGACTTTCTCTTTTAACGCTTTTATGCTTGTATTTTTTGTTCTAGTTTTTATCGTACACGGCTTTGAATTGGCCATCTCGGTGCCCGTGTAAAGAGTAGGAGTTCTCAATTGATTTCAGCAGTGTTATTGATTTTAATTTTGTAGGCACTGCTTTCTTCGGCCCTTCTCGCGCCCGTGAGCTGCGGTTTTGTAATGCGTTGTTTTTCATTTGGAGTAAGTTACTCATTTCACAATATTTCGGGCTCTGTTCAAGCTAGAAATATTAATACCGTAATTAATCAATCAAGTTGCTATTTTCATTGTATGTCGAATTGAGTCAGTTTGAATTTATTACTTGGCAATTGTTTTAAAGACGCATTGTGTCTTTGGAAAACGGTACATTTTGGTGTTAAATTCCTAGCAACCACGATTCTTCTTCTTTTTTTTTTTTTTTGTATTATTGTGGCATACACGTCACAAAATAATAAAACACTTTATTACTCAGTAATTTACACTTTGTTAATTTGTACACATACAACGAGTAATTTAGTAAAAGTAACTTAAGTTATTTTCTTTATTTATGTGAAACGCTACGCTCATATTTTTACAACGAAACTAGAGAAACCAGACGGGAATTACACAAGCAGCAGAGTCCAGTTTCAGAGGACAAGTTACTGGACAGATTAAGCGGCTTCGGTTCATATCAAGCTTTCCTGATTTCAAAACACGTCAAGGTTGAACTGACAAACGCTAATTAGTAAACTTTTCAGCTACGATACGGACTACGTCCGGCACTTGTTGGCCTAGTTGGGAAATAGCCTGACACTGATGAACACTGACAGCTGCTGTGCGACCAACAACTGAACTAATCTTGAGCCCCACCGGTCCTGGAGGTCGGTTATTGACCGAGCTGCTCTTCCCCATTCTCTCCTATACAATCAAACAACTAAGTTATTACAGGTGTAAAAAATATTTCTTATGTTTGCACGTGAGTACGTGTATGCGCGTCGTTGCACGCGCACTTTCCCTCTATAACACATTCGAGTGTACACTATATTTGAATGATTCGAACGACTGCGAGTCTACATTAAACAGAACAATAACTTCCTAAAAATCTACCGAAAATAGGCTATATTTAAAATGGCAAATTTCAATGGTTCAAGTGTGCAACTATTTCTATTCAAAATATCTCATTCATAAGCTATAACAAAACACTGAAAACTTTTTATGGACATACAATTTATTACATGTTATAATTACTTATTTACTTCCTCTAAGATTATTTTTCCCGATTTTATTAACTGGGTTTAGCAAATGTTTATCTTACTTACAGTATCCCATCCTGTATTAAGAATTTCAGTACAACAATGTGGAGGATATATCCTTACAGACTTTTGAAAATGATGTTTTCTATAGCTATTACTACTAACTCCTCTGTATTATTTATTTATAATATATGACACTGTATTGTTCCTTTTTTTTTACAAACCACAAATTAGAATATCAAAGGTAAAAGATTTTTAACTACTTCAAAACATACTACTACGTATAAGTAACGACTTGCGAAATTCGGGCTGATTTGTGGCTGTACTCAAAACTCCAGGATGTTGTACGCTCGTTTGACTTCTGCAATTGGTCAACAACTTGTGAGGCTTTAAGACAATAGAAAAGGTCCAGCGGTCGAACAACTAATCTCCACAGTAAAGCGACCACGCATGTAAACGACGCCCAATAGCTGTTAATAGCCAATGAATACACGAATTGCGCTCAAGCCAGATATAGAGCAGTGTTACGTGATAATGAGACAAATTGTTCAGGTCTCTACTATAAGTTAGTTTTCTTGGATGTCGTAAATGGGAGAGGGGGGCTGAGGGACTGCCTCCACCCTCCCTCCCAGAAGTTTGCCTTTCTGAATTTGTGTTGTATGGATTTTTCTTTAGTTAGGTGGTGGTTGAGCTGTCTTTACTGCCAGTGGCCATGCCATCGATTGTACCAAAATACATCGAATACAGTGTCGATTTTCTTTTCAAGTATTTTGTTAACAATGAGATCTTGGACTCAGTTAACATTATAAAAAGTTGCTGTTATTTTTGTCTCTATGTCTAAATGAAGAAAAATGTCTTTCAGTTTTGTTATATCTTTTTTTTGTTAATTTTTTTTATTTCCTGAAAAATTAAATATGTTGTGTAATATTTCTTACCGTGCGTTTTAAATCAATTTTCCCAAGTTTTATTTTATAAACATGTATCTTGCCATCAAATCGTGAGGCATGTTTAACAAAGTGCAAGGTAAGACTTGGTTTGCAATGAGAATGCTTATATGTTCCCTCCGTCCTTCTAAAAAAAAAAATCATAACTAACGACGCCGATACTAGCTATGAAAACTACATGAAAGTATAACTAAAATTCACGTGTCGTTCTTTCCTGAGGTAGGATAGACGTAAATTATAAGAGGAGGCTGGAGTAAAACGGGACCAATTGTACTAACAGTTTGAGTCCAGCCTGGGGAATGCTTGAGATGAGACGAAGTAGAGGTGGAGCATTGAAAGACTGCAGACGAAGGAGAGGACTGGCGTACTCCGAGAACCCACCCCCAACATAAAAGTAATGTCCGCCACACTTGACAGTACGTTCGACAAGTTGCTAGCTTTGGAAGTAACCCAGGTGCCACGGGACTGGGTGACCAGTTCGTTAGTCTTATGTGTCCAACTGGGAAGAGGGTAATGTAGTGTCTTTTGTTTTATTGTATTGAAAGTGCAAAAGTGCACTAATAAATATGAATTTTTTTTTGTGGAAAGAGTTAAAAGATGTTTAGTGCTTCTCACATTTCAAAATGTATTTTGAGTTTCATATGGGGGGGGGGAACTCAAATCCAGGGTTTTAGCTGTCATTTTTTAAATTTACATGTTGCTTAAAATGTGAAAAAAAAATATCAGACGCATAGAATACGTAATTCTGAACACAATGATATAAACATATCGTATGGTCACAGCTGAAAATCTCTTGTAATTCTATCAAAACGAAACCAATTTTTGTGTATTTTTGTCGTCGTCGCTTGGTGTTCTCTGCCGGCGGCTACTCGTGACGGGCTCTCTGGGAGCTGGGCCGTGTTGGGGTGGAGGTATGGCAACAATCCCGGCAGCGGAGGGGAAGCTTCCCTGCTGGGCGAAACCGCTTTCGTCAGAGAGGGAAGTGCCTGTGATATCTACAGCGGTATTCACAATAATGCGATGCGTTCCGATGAGCGCCGAGAGAATCCGTTTGCTGATTCACAATAATGCGATGCGTTCCGATGAGCGCCGAGAGAATCCGTTTGCTGATTCACAATAATGCGATGCGTTCCGATGAGCGCCGAGAGAATCCGTTTGCTGATTCACAATAATGCGATGCGTTCCGATGAGCGCCGAGAGAATCCGTTTGCTGATTCACAATAATGCGATGCGTTCCGATGAGCGCCGAGAGAATCCGTTTGCTGATTCACAATAATGCGATGCGTTCCGATGAGCGCCGAGAGAATCCGTTTGCTGATTCACAATAATGCGACGGTTTGTCGGTGGCGGACGCGATACTGCAAACCATTCTCGCGAAAGAAATTTTATTTTCTGGCTTGCAATGTAGAACAAAACATGAAAGAAAAATTGCCAAATGTTGGCTTGTAACAAACTGACAGCCAAGAAGCAGATACGCTATAAAGCAGACTTTAGAACGATGCAGGATGAATAATATTGGAACGAATATTATCAGTGTGAGAGACGTGTCAAGATGGCAAAGAATAATTTTAATGCTGCTGCTGCTGAATAAAATTAATCGCCGGCGTTGGAGTGTGCGGTCAATAAACAAGGCCAGAGTTCGACAAGGCGACCGAGGCGAAATGTAAATAAACAATACTTCTTCTTCCTCTCTATCGCAGTCCAGCGCCGTCGGTCGCAACGCAAGAACTTCCGTCAAATAACTGGATGCTGTCGGTCGGCGACAGTCAGCTGCTTTGCTCTGATTGGCTACTTCTCGTCGCGCCGCATCGCATCGGAACGCATCACACTATTGTGAATACCGCTTACCTCGGGCCACGGCTCAGACTTACAGCTCTCAGTCCACCACTTGTTTCCTGTTGCTCGCGAAGCAGTTTTAGACCGGGATTACGATGACTTCACATTACTTTGACATGCATCATGACACATTTTCACGTGTAAGTAAATATGGTAGTTTTGGGTGCCATATTATGCACCACATAAGTACGACACTTTGTGTACCGAATAAAATGTCGACAAAAAGTGTTGATGCTTTTCAGATTGTAAACAATGAAAATTCAACTTATACAGGCAAATCTGTGTTGTTTTAACACTGGTGTGGCAAGAAAAGGTTGCGAAAGTATGGCATTCCTGATTTATACAAAGTTTGAAAATCACTAGGACATCACCATAACCTTCAGAACGAAATTCCACTGGGATATATATATATATATATATAAATATATATATGTATATATAACACACGTTTTTCGTTTATATGGGAAAGGATTGTATGTAATAAAGATTAATCTGCTTGAGAAATTAAATTATATTTTAGAAATTACTAAAATATACCAACTTATTGTAATGCAATTTACGCAATTAACGACGTAGAGGGTGACGTCGCTGGCGAATATCTTGGGTTAGAAACGGACTCTCGACCTCGAGGGCGCAATTACGGGCCGGAGAGTTGGTCTGCGCTGACCAAGGCGACTGACGCAGCAGACGAGGTGGAGGATCAGTAACTGGACGCCGACTCAACAGGTGTCCCCCCACACGTGCCTAACTTGCCCTGCCGATAACAGCTCCCGGCCGGGGGCAACACTGCCCCCCTCCCCCTTCTGTGGGTCCAGCTCTAGACTCAGCGATAAACACTAGCTGGCCTCAGCGAGCCACGTGGCACTTGCGCGCCCATGTACGGCCTGCCTTCCTGCGTCGACGGTTGCTAAGGCACTCCCTGCGTCTCAGTGTTGCCAACTCAGTGCATTTTACATCTGATTTTGTTAATTTAGATTTCTTCTACATATTGGGCAAAATTCTTTACTTGTCAATGGATAATCTAGTGAATTTCATTTTGATTGGCTGTGGAATGTGCGTGTGGGGTAGAAGGAATATGTTATATATGTACAACTCTCCACCCCATGCAAACAAAGTTTAGGAAATTGCAACAGAGGGCCAACGCACCGCATTCCTTCGCACTCAGTGTAATAATAATTTGTATTAAGAACTGTTTCTTACTAGGCATTACCAGCACATTTATTTTCTCTGTCTTTATTCATATTAGTTATAAACTATATATATGTTTATATATATGTATATATATGTTTATATATATACACACAGTTTGTAATCTTAGTAAAATTCAGTTTAAGCAAAAGTAAGGCACTTTTATGTTGACACAAAAATTTAACGCTTCTGATATATGGCATATTTAGAAAGTAACTAAACACGCCAAAATTGTGGTGTTTTTTCAAAGGTGTGATAAAAAAGTATGAAGAAACGGCAAATAGAATATAATTGCTAATCATGAATTAATGGCATAAGGTTAAAATATCCCAGAAGGTTCTGCGAAAATGTTGAACATGAAAAAAACTTACAGACATACGAAATTCGCCTTATTATTGTTATTCCGGTCTTTAAACTTCCGATATTGGCAGATATTTGTTCAACCATAGAGCACAAAAATCGAACACTTGCAATAAATGACCTGGATTACGGGCAGCAATCAGTGTAACCACTGACTACGCTCATAAGACGGCGTAAATTACCCAGGCCGCAC
>NQII01002167.1:6570-22290 GCA_002778355.1 Clitarchus hookeri
AATTACTGGTTGACGTCACTTCAGGCGGGGATATACACACCGCCCGTGCGTTTGTGATTCCCTGCAGACGGTTTATACCTGCACTACGTCCAGTTTACGTGCGCAATCTTATTTGTAAATGTTTTTGCCTTTGAGCGACGGACGGACCAGCGGTGGAGAAGAGTGTTTTAAGAAAAAACACTGTATTCATTTCCGGAGATATTAAAATCCGTACTCGTCCCACCATGACNAAACACTGTATTCATTTCCGGAGATATTAAAATCCGTACTCGTCCCACCATGACAAAATGGCCGCGGGGGTGGCACTCAAGTACAGCGACCCCCCTCCCCCTTGTGCCTCACTCCGACGAGCAGCACAAAAATAAAACGTAGAAAAAATATTATGTATACAGCCTTTTTTATTGAGAGGGACAGAGAGGGAGAGATGGCGAAAAGCTCGGAGCCGACGCAAAGGGAAATGGAAGAGGGAAAGAGAGAAGACGTAAAGAAATAAAACCACCAGGAACAACCAAAGTGTTGTGGCTAAAGGAGAAAAAATGGGGATTGGCGGAGTGGGGGTGTGGGGACAAAGAAACAGTGACATAATGTTCCCACCATTCGGGAAGGAAACATCCCGAAAGTGGGCAGAAATACCAAACGCCGAAGAAGAAGTGGGAAGAGGGTTTGTGANCCATTCGGGAAGGAAACATCCCGAAAGTGGGCAGAAATACCAAACGCCGAAGAAGAAGTGGGAAGAGGGTTTGTGAGAGGGGGGTGGAGAAAAATAATAAAGGATTTGTCTGCACATCTCTGCCACAAGGCCGCAGCTGGAAGAGAAATTTCCCCCTATAACCCACCTCCGTCGTCCGTCTGGAGTGTGCTGCGGCTGCCGGATGCCCATTACCTTAATGAAGAAAGAAAAACTTGGGCCATCCCCAGAAGCTA
Source organism: Clitarchus hookeri (assembly GCA_002778355.1). NCBI lineage: Eukaryota > Metazoa > Arthropoda > Insecta > Phasmatodea > Phasmatidae > Clitarchus > Clitarchus hookeri. Next base: position 7,495 of record NQII01002167.1, read on the forward strand.
CCCCCAGGTGCTGCCCGCCGAGTCGCAAATCACCGCGGGAGTAATCCGCCGCTGATGAGCGCGTAAAATATTAGCGGAGTTGTGTCTGGGACGTCTAGCGATGGTGGCTCGTTAGATCCTGTCTTGGGTGGCTATGCACATCAAGATATCAAGACNTTGTGTCTGGGACGTCTAGCGATGGTGGCTCGTTAGATCCTGTCTTGGGTGGCTATGCACATCAAGATATCAAGATATGCCCGAACGATCATGACTCGATTCCTATCCCCACAATTCTTGAGCACACATTCAAAGAGGCCGCGGTGGTGCAGTTGTNCCGAACGATCATGACTCGATTCCTATCCCCACAATTCTTGAGCACACATTCAAAGAGGCCGCGGTGGTGCAGTTGTTAGGCTACTTGCCTTCCACCAAGGTGAACCGGGTTCGATTCCAAGCGGCGTCATCCCCGGAATTTCGTATGTGGGAATCGTGCCGGATGCTGCCACTGGTCGGTGGGTTTTCTCGGGGATCTCCCTATCCCCCGCCCTTTCATTCCGACGCAGCTCCATACCTCGATTCACACTCATCGCCTCTCAAGACCTCGATGTTAAGAGCCGACAAATCTTTTCGCCACTCTCACATTCGGTAACCATCGAGGTTAGGAAAATGAACTACTGCGCATTTCCCAAACATTTACTTAACCTATGCTAGTACAACTGCCAAAGTAACATGGTCGACATTGATGTACGTGTTTGTTTACGTTTCGAATTTTCAACAGATCTACGCTTTTATATGAGTAGAATACTGTGACTAGCTAGAATACAATCTATTTACATTAAAACTAAATCATATAAATTATACATAAATATCAAATCAAGTGTTTACAGACAGTGCTCTAGAGAAATTCTATCAATGTGGTTTTTATACTGCTATTGGCAGAAGAGCAGTGCGAGTTGGAACACGGAGAGTTGGTAACCCGCTGCTCACATGGACACTATGATTCGGAGTTTCGCAATGATCATGGACGTACCTTATGGTAACCCGTTCCTTTAAAACGTGCTAAATTTCGGGAGTTTAATAACATGTCATCTAAGCCTTCAGACAGATGTTTATAAGCTGTGTTTTGTGTCGAAGGCAGAATTTTCCATGCTTTCGGGGTAAAGAACAACCCAAGCCGAAATCAAATCGTAGAACACGCATGCCAGCTAGGCAGTGACCAAACTCCGTGCCCCAAAATTTAACTGACTTTTAAACTACACAATTGTGGAGACCACGTGGTGACAAAAGCTGGACTCACAACATCCGTCGCATCCGTCAGTCGCCCATCCGTCCGGCAGTCACGTGATCTTCAACCAATCGCAGAGATACTTTTTTTTCTATCCGTCTAACCGTCAAATATTTCTCCAACTTTAATATCTTTCAACTGACAACCTGATAGGCCACCGCCTTCTGACGACATTCCGTAGATGCGAATATTCACTTTGAAATACAATGCAAGGCGGCGGATATCGTTGGTGATAAATTCAGGAATTTAAAATGTAAATAATAAATCAGTATAATTACTTATCACGTAAACAAAGTACCTTCCCAAAATTTTTCTCTTTAAATTCAAAATGTATTTTCAACCCAAATATAGTTCCAACTAAAGAAATATCATGATGTTAAGTTGCCACACTGAAATTTTTCCTACAGAAGGATTGATGGACGATGGATTGTTGTGAGTCGCTTTCAACCGACGGATGAAAACACAGACGGATGACTGACAAACGGATGGACGACTGACGAGTGTGACGAATGGTTGAGTCCAGCTTAAAGATACCACTGCGTTTGTAAAGAGTGCATTGATATTTACTTTTGAACAAGTTATAACGCAATTAAAACGGAATAAAATAAGGAAAAATTTTTTTTTTTTTTTTTTTTTTTTAAAAGCGCATATTAGTTTCAAAACCTCGAATAACCAAACGGAATGTCATTGCTTGAACACGTTATTTCGACGTTACTTGAGTCAGTTGTTGATGCAATGTTGTGGATATTCGCAGCAAACAAAAATTGCTCCACCGCATCATTTTTCTGTGAATCAAACACACATTCTGTTTCCAGTCGGGTGCCATAATCCTGCGAAGTGACAACATTTTTACGGCTGTTTGTCACTTGAGATCTTTTTTCAAACATTACTGTTCTCAGTTTTTTCTTAAATCACATAATAAGGCCGCTTAAGGTTTCCAGGTGGTCTACGTAACAAGCAAAAAAGTGGTTTATTGCAAGGATTCGTTTTAGTTATAGCAATAAAATGAATACATTGTTAGTAATTACCATTTATTATATTAAATGTACAGCTGCTCCTGTTTGAAAAGCATTCCCCGAAATATTTTATATATGGCCTTATATGACCTTATATGTACAGCTAATTCCTCATGTGTGTGATGAAACCTTTCCTTATTATCGATTGCGGAGAACTAATATAAAACAAGAGCAACTAACCTTTAAAAATACATAAATAAAAACTTGCTTTGTAATATTTTTTCTACCAGAACCGGAATGAAAATAGCTTTGTAGCTAAAGGTGTTTTTGCAGACTGTGTAGTTCCCTGGAAAGCTGGAATATACTCCTAAAGGTGCTGCCTCATTGAGAATTAAACCACCTTTTGCCGGTTGGCTTATGTTCTAACGTGTAAATTAAGCTTAGCTTAGGTCTTTGTAAGGCGCCTGCATCAACTGCTTACGTATGATTTGAATGAGTGACTTCATTCACTTGTGTAATGAGGTAAGCGCCTGCTTTGAAGCAGAGGAACCAGGATTATTCCATTTTCGCTGGGGTTCAACTTACAATTGTAGATTTTTCAAACTGATAACTAGACACCAAAATATATCTGGTTCTAAGACACGTTCAGTGAACACAAAGGTGAAGGTTTTGGCTCATCAGCGACGAAAAGAAACCTTGGAACCAACCGGCTGTTTACGAGCGCAATTCCTTTGAATCACCCATGTATTTTTCCAGCACATCTATTACTTACATTATCACGGACAATATAATTGTTGTTTATGCGTAGAACAAGTAAGATTGCAAAATTCTTGGGCACATAAATAGGAACACAGTTTAGCAAATAACCATCAAATAAATTTTTTTTATATGCAGGACAACCAAGCATGTATTAGGGTCTGAAAGTGTAACTTTGTTTCTGTAACAAATAAAAACCTACTTTCAAATGTTTATTTCTAAAACAATATTTTGAAGATTATCCGGGAAGCTGGGTTCCACTACACCAAATTAATTTCAGAGCCATTAAAATTAATGTTTAAACAAACAATACATAGCTCCAGAAGTAAAATAAGCACGACGTAAAAAAGTATTAAATACTATTCATCTGAAATTGGGTAACATGTGATTTTCTACAATTTTTGCATATTTACGTATGTCCAGATGGAAATTTTGTGCCGATCTTTTACACGGTTAATACAAACCGTTAACAATGTTACAGATTAAAAGATATTTAATGTGTATAACTACTTGCCTTATTTCGCTGTAGTGGGCGTATTCCATTCGTGGTTTACGCCAAAACCTGTGCAGTTACTACCAGTATTTTTTTTTTTTCGTAGTCTGGATTCATATATGCTCAGTAAAACATGGATATCCTTTAACATAAAAACATCCATAAGCAAAATAAATCCTTTTAAACAGGTTTCATTTGATTTTCGTTGTACTATTTGCTATGAAATTATAAGAGAATTCTTCAATACTAGAATTAAAAACAAATGGCATTGCACAAGTACAGCGCCAAAATGCGATTTGAAGTCCAGCTTGTCGTAAAATTTCACAGCGAATATTTTATGATATCTTACAATCAGTTACTCGCTTCAGGAGTTAAATATTTTAGCGTTGTAAATATTGCTGGGGTAAAAATATACGTAGTTAATTACCAAGCTTCTCTTCATGATTTACAAGAACATTTTATCTAAACATGTCATTTCTCTAACACCTTGCAGATAATATTTTATTTACGAAGCATGTTAAATTAGTACATTTCCGAACTGTTTTGCAGTAAAAAATCAGTAAACTTTAAATAAAATATTTGCAATTTATTTTCAATTTCCAACTTTCGATCGTGGTTATTCGGAGCTCTGCAGTTATAATTTTAGTTCACCGCCTGTTGATTTTCAAACACTCTCTGAATACTGAAGCGCCCGGGTGATAGCAATTTAAGTGACAATGTTGCGAAGATATTATTAATATTGGGGAACGATTACGACGTTGAACAACATCTTTCTTTCAGCCACGTCATTAATCTTCCCATTCGTCGGAAATCACGAAAGAATGCCTTATTGTGACGTTATTTTGTAACGCAAAACATGAATATTTTGCTACTTTGTAGTGTCCCGCTGGACACGTTTGTAACTGAAATCCAGTAGTTTATTATGGAGAAAGAATGTATTGTTTCTAATTGTATATGTACCTAACTACCTATTGACAGCATGACAAACTATCGCAACTACTTACTGTTATTGTTTTACATTTATTTTCAAGTACATGGTTTCAGAGCAGAAGTTTAAATATACATCAATTGTAAGCAATCAAACTCGCACCACTGTTTTTTTTTCGGACACATTAACCCTGCTGAATGACTGCATTGATGGGTTTGCTTGCAAAGCGAGTATCGTTTATTGATAATATTGTATCTCAGCTCGTTTCAGTTTACAGTATTTCCTATAAAAAGTTCATATTCTTGGAACTAAAAAAAAAAACAGTACGTTCGTACATGCTGTATTGTCTCGACATATGGAAGGTTTTGAGTTTGATTACAGTCAGTTCATCAGGCAGCAGAATGGTTTGTTTGTATAATTTACCATCATTACTCAAGGCTGTAATAAAGCTAGTTGAAGTAGTTTTAAAGGAATTTTCTTTCCTTCAGCTGGGAGTGCTAAATTTCAATTTTTTAAACAGAACTTCACCTGGTATTTCTAATGTGGTTTCGTACAAATAGAATTCACTGTTAAGTATAACCTGTATAACTACTTTCCACATACATGTGTATCATAAACGTTTTTAAATACCCTGAAGGGTATCTTAAGAATGCTGATATTTGAAAAATTCATTATTTTATGTGTGTACGAAATTCTGTTTAACTTGCAGTTCTAAAAACCCCGCCGGAAATATAGTTGCATACACGTTGTTTATTCTTCTGTAAAATCAACATATTACCGTGGGCCTGATCACTTTATTCAGGCGTCGGTCAATTGAAACTGTGAAATTATTAGACAAGTAGATGTTTTGCCAATTTGTCCGTTGGTACATTTATGTCCACTACGAAACAATAGAAAACAATATAAATTATTTCAGTGTTCACAGAATGATTAACATAATTAAAAGTGAAAACATGGAACTGTTTTCTCTCAGTAGTTGCCAACTAAAATGGGCGCATGTCACTGGGCGTGCCCTTTAAAATATACACAGGTAGTTGGGGCAATAACATTTTACAAATGATGATTTCCAAAGTGCTTAACCATGAACAGCCTATATATAGGGTACTATTACCTTGTATAGAAAACATTTACACGGCATAACATTTTTACATAATTTGCTGTCAAAATCGAAATTTTGGTGTTTTTGGGACAAACGAATAAAAAAACAATGAACTAACTAACTAACTAGCTATCTATATTATATTTGTGAGATAATTTTCGCTAAGCGTACATTAAAATTAATTAAGACATGACCTTACAGTCGTACTTAAATTGTGATTTTGACATGCCATGATGCAAAAACTATGTGATCTAAAACATTTATATTCTAGAAAAGAGTATAAGTAATGTCTTTAAGTTGACGAAGTTTCGTACAAGTAAGAAATATAGATTTTTTTGCTGACTGAAACTCTTCAAGAGACATTTTCCGACTGCCGTTGACGATCATCATCTCAGAAAGCTGATAAAAAGACTTACTTATCAGTTCCGAGTGTGCACATATATGCATTGTGATAGGCGAATGCTTGTCACGCATTTCCAAACAGGTAACTATTAAATTTTGATATATTATTTGCGTCTGTAGAAAATCCATAAAAAATTATCAAAAGTATTACATCGGTGCAGTGTCTAGACGACTCGTTTTACAGCCTGCAGAATACATAAGGTTTAGATTACGTGGTGTGAAGCAGTAAAGAATGGGGAAGAGAAAGAATTGCAGAAACTCGCCCGAATTCCCCCCCCCCTCATTCCTAGGCCTCTTGAAAAAGAGCTAAGCGACAGTATTGTACGTCACAATCCCACATGAAAATTCTCATCGAAAAATTTTTTATCTAGGACTTAGCTATTGGAACAGAGCCAGCACAGGGTTCAAATTAAGATCATAAATGAATGAAACTATCAACTCTGTGTACAATTGATCTGAGGTTTTTCTTACTGGCTCACGTCTTAGATCAATGTGCTAGTAATCGACTCTATTTAGTGACGTGTCAGAATCACGAGTTTTACATTCCAAAAGAAAATTGATTCCCTCCTTGGTGCAACTAATGAACAGAAGATGCCGAATCTTTTACATAGAAGATTGGTAAATCTAGCGTGATGTCATATAATTACAAGGTTTTTGCTCACTTCTAGTAGTCGGGCATATTATATATTTTTTAATTCGTAACCCTTTACATGTTTCAAGTTACAGACGATATTCAAAACAGGCTGGATTTTTTTTGGGACCCCAAGTTCTTTCTTTACGTTATTTTACTCTAGATCAATTTTCTCTGAGGCATATTTAAATCTTAACAAAATTTTCAAATGGAACTTAAAAATATTTTTTTTATAAGAAAATGATTATTTTTTCTAAATCATTAGTATTTTCCAATTGATTCCACTGAATGTACATTGAGTGTGTCCTGAAAAGTAGATAAGTGCAATTATCACGTGGTTGCCCGAAGCGAGTGCGTGTTTGTCGACCATATTTGCACTCCAAATGCCGCACTGAGTCTGGAGACAGTGAGGGAAAAATTGCATTCAGTGCGAACTTTTTTCAGTGCAGTTGACGATTAGGGCATAGGAAAACGACTGCACTGTGCAAGTTCCGGCAATGGGCAACTTGCACATTTTTAGCTGGCACTTGGTTTTCATTCATGTATGTATTTGAAATGTATTTACAAAATATCACGATTTAAAAATTAGTTTTGAAANAAAAACGACTGCACGGTGCAAGTTCCGGCAATGGGCAACATGCACATTTTTAGCTGGCACTTGGTTTTCATTCATGTATGTATTTAAAATGTATTAAAAAAATATCACGATTTAAAAATTAGTTTTGAAAGAGTTATGATTGAATTAAAGTTTTACGTTTGAAACGCCTGCCAAAACGCGCTTGTCGCGCCTGCTCACTCCGTGACGTCACAAGTTAGATACAACCCCGGTCACCGAGTTTGTTTACTTCAGCGGTGATGCGTATTTGGTTAAATAGAAATTGTTTGAAGTAATGAAAAGAGAAAATAAACAGTCAAGTATACAAAAATCATCGAAATGGTTTATTGTACGGCAGTGTACTAGTACATCTCGCAAAACACCTGATAAAATATTTGTTAGTTTCAAAAAACGAAACAAACAGGAAGACGTTGTTTAACGCAGTTAGGTGAGACATTGAAGATGTATAGCCAAAATCAGTTATTTCTGTTTGCGAAGACCCTTTTGACGTACGTCATTATATTTAAAGTGTATATGATTCCCTTATGTAGGCAGTTTTAACACTGAACTTAATATCTACTATTTACATCTGACCTAACCTTCATTACGGTTCTATGGTATTGTTTATTACACACCACAACGCGCTTAGAAATTCGTATGTGATGAAGTCGTGAGCATAAAAAAATATGTTAACGTATTTCATAATAGTCAAGGCATGTTAATATGTTTACAAAAAATTTTGCCACACAATATAAATTTTACATTTTGTAAGCTTATACATTCCAAGTTAGGCCTAACACACAAAAATTGGTATAGATATTTTTTATTAACTTAATATTATTTCTAACATTCGTTTCATGAGCACAGCTATCATATTAAGGCTACATTCAAATTGTATGCCTAAATAATAATATGTCACTATGTTAAGCCATGAAAATTAAACATTAAGTTATTTGGGTGAGGCTCAAGGGTCCCTCTTGCAAAAAGTTGGGTTTATTTTAAACAGTATTTATAAAACATAGCAATTTCTAATAAATTCAAGCTGTTTTTATTTTTGTCTAGTTAGCTTTCATAAGCCTAACAATTTATGTTATATAGCAAATGAATTTTTACTTTCAAAAAATTTAACTAATGTTTTTAGAAATGTTTATCAAGGATGAACTTACTTTCATATTTGCCCTTCTCCTTTTTTATAAGTTACTGAGATGGACGTTACAAAAAATTACTAGACCCACAAAATTTACACTATTTATCCTACGCGTTTCACGCAAATAAGCTGGGTTACTTTTATAACAATTTCTCCTAAATAAACAAAAAGATATCAGCTTTTGAGAATAAAACAAATTCTTAAGCTTTTATTACGGATTTTCTTCGCTCTATTTAAACTCATCCCAGGTATTAAGTGTTTCTCAAACTACCATATCTATATTTTCAGCTTATGTGTACAGAATAACAAAAGGTATGTTCGGTACACAAAACGTAAGAAGCAATAAGATAAGCAAGTTTTTTTTTTTTAAATATTTTTTTAGTTTCTAAACATTATATTTGAGGCCTCAATAAAGTGTTTATAAATGAGGTGGAACGCGGAAATACAGGTTTGCCGGCCAGCAGCTCGTCATTCTGCCCGCCACCTACCCACAGCTGCTGGAGAAGTCGTAAGGCGTCGGGTAGAGATGTCACCATACTGCTCGTTATCTGACATTTATAAAGTGAAAAAAGTTTTTTATGAATACTGAAACGTGGTGTAGAATCAGGAAATATTTGTAACCTTCTTTCTTAACACAATATTACGTTTCATTTCTAAATAACGTAGTTAATTTATCAGACATTAAGCATGGCGCCGCGAAAACACAGTACGCTCACTGCAGTCGCTGTCATTACAATTGTGTTATTCTTGTGAATGTACTACCTATTCCATATTTTTATTTCCCACTTTGATTATTAGCAATCGGTAACATTAACAGATATGATAATAATAATACTTTAATCAATAAAACGTACAAACAAATAAGTTTAAACATGTGATGTAGGGCAACAGTAACTTTGAAGATCACGACTGTGTGATATGAGNAAACAGATATGATAATAATAATACGTTAATCAATAAAATGTACAAACAAATAAGTTTAAACATTTGATGTAGGGCAACAGTAACTTTGAAGATCACGACTGTGTGATATGAGACACGTTCTTACCTTTGTAATTTTACACTTCTTATTTCAAGTTCCACAAAACAATGTGAATTTAAGTTATCAAGTAGCATATCGGTATCTACTCGCGGCAGATTGTCCGACTGCGCTTTTTCACAACGTTGCCTTCCATTTTAGTGCTACGTGTTTGCAACGTGCTGGAGCGAGCCGCCGGCGTATTACTAGTGACGTCAAACCAATGAGATAGCGTTCCGCATTCACGTGACAGCGGTCGCGAAAGTTACTGTTGTAATACTTAAATGACGTTGTAAAAACCGATTTTTATGCAAAAGACGACGAATTTTTATTTTCATACTCATATGCAAACGTATTCGTAACATTTTCAACAATATTGGCGAAATTTGCATGTTGCCCATTGGAAGACGTTGCACTCGGCCAGTGCGAACTCAATGGAGTACAGTGTGGTAACTGGAAGACGCGGCGCTCACCCAGTGCGCACTGAATAGATTCCATCCAGTGCAGTACCCGGAAGAAGCTTCATATTTTTCTGTCTCATTTCATATTGGTAGCTTTTGACGCATTGCATCAGACCGTTACTCAAATTGTCACCGTTTTTCCATGAAACAGATATAAGCAACACTTATTTCACACTGCTGGGTCCTCGAACGTAACGTAAATGTAAGCAAAAACCCTTATTCGCGTAGAAGCTTAAAAATGTTCAGCAGTAACTTATTCCATTTTAAATTTCTTTAATTGGATTTTACCAAAATAAGTGTGGATCAATTGAAGGGTTTAGTTACCTTTTACAAGGACAGATTTGCATTTTTTAAAAACTGTATTAAACTCGCTTGCAAATTGTCTAGAGTAGAGAGATTTGGGCGGCTCTAAACATCGACGTCTTGAGAGCTGAAGTGAATATGGAGAAGTGGCGGAATGCATTTGCAGGGGGAATGGGAGTTCCCCCGAGTAAACCCGCTCACCAGCGGCATCGCCTGGCACATGAGATAATCCAGGAATCTGCCCCGCTGGGAATATAACCCTTGTCCATCTAGGTAGAAGGCGAGTAGCCTAACCACTACACCACCGTGGCACCCAAAATAGTTTATATATCAGTAAAATTGCATCCATGGAGATATTTAACTATCCATAAGGATTCCTACGCAAATTGTGCTTCCAGTTGACGCAACCACAGAAATAAGAAATTGTTTCCTTGTTAAAAATCGCAGGTATCAGCACTTCAGAATGTGAAAAAGAAAATAAAAAGAAAAATTATAATGTTAAAATATTATTGTTGATTTTCTCGGTAACAAACGTGAATCGCTCTAATCTGCCAGTGGAACAGCTCGGCGGAACTTATACATTCGCATCATCATGAACCTGGAAAATCTTCAAACCCCTCTCCTTCGAGGTGCGCGGAAGTTCGGCGAAGTTTTCCCGGAGGACGTTTATCCCTCCCNAAAATCGCAGGTATCAGCACTTCAGAATGTGAAAAAGAAAATAAAAAGAAAAATTATAATGTTAAAATATTATTGCTGATTTTCTCGGTAACAAACGTGAATCGCTCTAATCTGCCAGTGGAACAGCTCGGCGGAACTTATACATTCGCATCATCATGAACCTAGAAAATCTTCAAACCCCTCTCCTTCGAGGTGCGCGGAAGTTCGGCGAAGTTTTCCCGGAGGACGTTTATCCCTCCCGCCGTCCGCCTACCCCGCTCCCTTTTAAGTACTTTCTGAGAGGGAAGGGGGTGGAGGCTGAGCGCGCATGCGCCAGCGTTTCCCGCGACGCTCGGAGCGCCGGGACACGGAGCGCCAGTCATCTTACGGTGTTCCGCTGGAGCAGACGTTCAGCGGGGGGTGGACTTGCCCGGCGCGAGGCGTGCTGCAGCCTGTCAAGGGGAGACGTCGTGTTTGCGACATCAACGTAAGTTACGATCCCAGTTTAAACCTTTCCAAAGCGATTCAATGTATGGCTTCAGGTACTGAAAATATGATTTTTTTATGCGGGCTGTACTTAACACAGCACTTATTTCTTCAGCACAGCCAATCAGCTGTAAGCTTTATCTTCGGCTGTAGTGATATGAGCATGGCATAATCTATAACAACAATGCGGTTTAAAGGCTGTTCGCGATAAACTGAGCACTTTTGAAAGCCCTGCTTAAGGTCTATTTGTATGCACATTGTGTATTCTTCCGCCATACGTAAGATCGATATTGCCATGAGCGTGATATATTTTTTCATTCTTCGGTCAAGTAAAAATGTGAAATTATTATAAAATTAAAATATTTTACAAATGCCTTTTTCTTACACGCACGTGTATAAAATAAAACCCAAAGCAAAATGAATAATTTCAGTAATCACAAATTTTTCACTTACACTTTCAATTCAAAGTGAATAAATTGTACTTCTTTCCCTCAGTCGGTGCCAACCTAACGGGACGCATGGCACCGAGTGACTTATTGCACCCGTTCCAGTAAATGCAGATAGGGGCAATGACACTTTTCAACGGTTAGATTCAAAAGTGCTCATAATAATCGTGAACAGTCTTNAGTAAATGCAGATAGGGGCAATGACACTTTTCAACGGTTAGATTCAAAAGTGCTCATAATAATCGTGAACAGTCTTAGACTAACTAGTCACTCGCTGAGAAGAATAAAGATCAAAAGTCACCGAGTGTACAATACCGACAGAAAATAATCTACCTGTGTGTTCTGTACATACACAATTGTGTACAATATATGTGAACAGACTAAAACGAATCTAAGTTTAGCATTTGACGTCACGTGGTCGCACACACGAGGGACAAACTACGGTGAGTGCTACGCCGGGGATTGGCTTGGCCTCCTGGTCACATGAAGTCTTCATTTGTATCAGTCCTGTTATCAGGGATGTAAACGTTTAGAAAATACGATTTTATCTATGAATAATGTTTTAACTGTTCAGCGTATAAAGACAGTTCCGAGTTATGCGAGCACTTTTGAAACAAACTTTCAAAAATAAATCGTGCCGCCCACGACTGCATATATGCTACAGTACATACTGGCATGCCAGTCTCCCAGTTTTGAATTTATGACCAGTGAAGTTAGTCNACGACTGCATATATGCTACAGTACATACTGGCATGCCAGTCTCCCAGTTTTGAATTTATGACCAGTGAAGTTAGTCCTTCAGGTTTTCTGCTTATTATAGTAATAATTTGCATGTTAGATACATATTTATATCCCTAACAATTGCTCGCTTTTACTTGTATGGTGCATGAATGATGTTGCTAGGTCGAAGGAAATGTAAATTTCACACATGCCTTATTTACCGTGAACAGCTTGTATTAAACAGCTAACCTTAGTTCCGTTATTTCTGATGTATTCATGAGTAAAAGCTTCCTTCCCAATTCTAACACCAGTATAGACAATGCTTTACGTGTTAACACTATAAACTGAATATATAAATCTGTTGTTTTCCGAATACATGTATGCATCATGCACAGCCAGCGAGGAAATGTTTTACATTAATATTAGCCAACACAATCTCTCACACACTCGGGAACCATTCAGTTGATAAATAATTACCGCCTTTGTTTTATACCAGTTTTCTATTTTAAGTTACCATCCTGAATTTGGACACCACTGGCTTAGTTTTTTATGCTACATCACGAGAAAAAGAGACATTTTAGTATTTAGAATGTAAAACAAAGTAAATCGCCTAGTCATGCGTTTTCTTGTTATACAGTATTTTGCTTATAAAATTTACATTTAATAAAACACGCATATATTTAACATATTTGCGAGTTTTCTAAAAACGAGTGCAATTCCGATTATCTAAGCAGGCGTAGAAAATAGTTATTACCTTCTCAGATTGTTGAATTATTTTTCTGGTCATAAATTGTATTACATATTTTTTTTTTCTGCGAAAAAAACAGTATATATTTTTTTGTAATTCTAAAACGTTTATATAGTATTTTTTAACGATGTGCATTATTAAATATTCAACAAAATTGTATAGGGTACTCAGAGACTACGATTAAACAAAATGCAAGAAAATCAAACACCAAAATTTTATTCCAGATTTACTTTTTTAAATATTTTATCCATATGGGCTCCAAGGTTTTATGATATTTACATACTTCAGACTACATTACAAAATAGAGCTATTTCTACACTAAACCTTGTTTGAATGCAATGACCCTGTGCAAATCGCTAATAGTTAAGCTAAGTTTTGAATTAAAAGAATTATGCATTAAGAAGTATGCAGTAACCGCGTATTCGTCATAAGGAAGCGTATTATTTATTTCCAGTTTCCAATATTGTTATAATTCTTAATTTTAGCCAATAGAAACAGGCGGCAAGCATGTTATGTTTACCTTTGTTCCTAACCTAAATTTATATAACACAACAATATTTAGGCAGATCATCCTTCATAGCCAACATTTTCTATAAGATAAGCTTATTTTTGTGAACAAATATAATCGTAAGCATGTTCACACACAAGATATTTTAATATTGTGTATATAGTTACATTACTGTAAATAAGCGTTTCCCGACAACAACGCCGTCTGTGCTGTGTTCTGTTCTGTATGGTCGTCTCACAAGTTTCACTTAAGATATAAAATATAACTATTTATTTCAACGCCGAAGGAAATCCCAACAACGCACATGACCTGCTGGGATCCATTGTAAGTCAATACATGAGGTAACGCACTTTAGTTTTTCCTGCACTCGTCTTAACGGATAATTTTACCCTAACATTTTCTATTTTAGACCCAGCTTTACATCAGACTAAGCAGCTTACGCTAAATTATAGTGTGCAGGTGTGTTTAAACGCATTCTAATCAAATAATGTTTCAGTTCAGTGTGTACAGTTTTTACCAAGAGGAACAGAAATTATTTGTAAATATCTTCACTATGTCAAACCATTTAATGTATTCTGGAATATTTGTCGTCTCCTCGCCCAAAAATGGACAATGATAACAATTTGCAAACAACACGTAAAAATTTTAATTATTTGTGACAGTAGGGCAACCATGTGTGTTAATTTTGTGGCATATTTACAAAATTATAGTTTACTTTTCCTAAAAGTAGTAATGTTCTCTGTGCCCCATGTTTTGTTGAACCAATAAATACTTTTTTTCATTAGCGACCACTCATTTTGTTTGCACGGTTTAACTATGGGAACGAAATATATCTTATATCGTGTGAGATCATCTTCATAACGTGGAGTGTCAATTCACACAGCAAATTTAGTTTCGATCCGTTCTTCGTAGGTATTTTTTCCTCTTTTATAACATTCCCCTATCACTTAACATGTTAATTTTTATGCGTTTGTAAGACACTAGCAGTATATAGTGTATCATATATTCAAAACAGGATTTCTTCCGATATTTAAAAAGGGTTTTATGAAGCTTCCGGTGCCCAAATTCTGCGAGAAGCGTGAGTCGCTTAAGCCGGCACTGCACGATATCCAATTTCTGCTAACTTCGGTTATACACATGAGCACAACAGAAGGCATAAAATTTTCTATAGCAGAAGA
>NQII01002167.1:25144-61196 GCA_002778355.1 Clitarchus hookeri
CCCCCGCCACGGCGGGCGCATCTGGCGCGGGAGGGCCCGCGCGTAAAAATACTATTGTATTCATCACTAACGAGTATATTGTAAACACTGCTACAAGTTGTTCATCCCCGCTACCCATACTTCTTCGTCGAACCGAAAAATTAACTTCGTGTACGGCATATTATTAGTCAGACCGGTTTTTGTCGAACTCTCGCATACGGCAAGAATTGGATGAATAAAAGAGTTCTTAGGTATAAAGGTGTTTAATTATCACTTTAAGTTTGTATGGAATTCAGCGTTTGTACCACATTCTATTACCACGTATAAAATATTAATTTTTGACTGTTTGTACAGCGCACGTAATGAATGTGTTGGTTACTCATTAGCATTTAATTCGTGACTATTTTTGTTTCGTGCGAAGGAAAGATAGTAGGTTGCCCGAACGTAGAACTTAGGGAGAGTTTCAGCAAAGTTGGCAGTAACTATGTATGGACTATATGGAAACCTCGTATGCATTTTTGACGCTGCAGCAAAAACGACTGTGGTTTGACCGTACAGCTGGACAAGAACTCGTCGTAGTGAACGTGGCAAGTTTTTTGAAGTGTCACGATCTCTAAATTAAACATAGTTGGTTCACTTAAAGCGGATGAGTTATTGCGAGAACAAGTGAGTCGTTGACCCTGGGTTCATTCTTTTAATCGTGAACACAAATCACATAAAATATTTGAGACGTTCTATCTAAATATTCGAATGACGAAAAGTTTTTTTTTATTACTACCATGATATTTCACAACTTCTATCCGAATGAGCTTTCAAAAGTTTCCTCGAAAACGCTGATGTCTCATGAATGCACTCTACAAATATATCCACGTCGAACATTCTATTCTTGCGTAGTACATTTGAAAACAAAGAACTGGTCCATTATGAACGCACGGTGAGATCGTGCGCAATTGACTACACGTGTGTTTGCTTGGTTTCATTTGTCCTGTCATCCCACCACACCGCAGCGCGAAGCCGTGAGCGTGGCAACACCGCACAAGTGTGACAGCCTTAATTTAAAACTGCGTGCTGTTTTTGTCCCGTTAAAAAGTTCCTGTTATTCCGCAGTGCCAAAAACGCGTAGCTTGCCTGCAACCTTAGTCTGAGACCACACATTGCGGTTTCACCACTGCGGCAAAACACTGGGATTTCGCAGCATTTCTTGAACGCGTTACACACGTTCTCGGTCAACCCTCATGCACATCTGCTTACTGTCATTTTTAAGCTGAACTTCCCATGAGTGTGCATTGAATGTCAAAACTTCTTGTTTTGGTGAAGTGAAGTGATGCTAACAAAACTGCAACACTCCTGTAGAGATGTTGATAGGGAAAATTTTTTTCGATATTTATATTGGTTATTTATAAAATAATAGCTTAACGAAATTATGTACCGAAAGAAAAAATTGATTTTCTCTACATCTGAATCCCATGTGTTATGTTTCAAAGAACTTGAGAAATGTAAAATTGCTTGGAATATTACATATTGATGACCCGAGGCATTGCGGGAAGAAGTGGCGCGTGTTTTTGATGCGTGTTACCAAAGTCAAAATATATAGCTTTTAATACAATTTTTGTATTCAAACCAGAGCTAATAAAAATATCGTTTTAAAAATATTTATTTCCGATACATGGGAAAATATATTGATTTAAATAAAATGTCGTTGAAATATATGGACGATTTTTATCGATACATCGCTGATATAATATAGCCATTACGATATATCGACATATTTTCAACATCCCTACACTCCTGCGCGCATGAAGTTTCTGGTCTGCTTGAGGAACCGTTGATAAGCAACCATTAGGTGCACCCTTTCAATAATGATCGTGAGGTGAGTAAAAATTTTCAAACATTTTTTAAATGACATAGGATATACAACAGAAAAATATTCAAATATTATGGGACATATATTTGTTTGTTTTGTGATCTTTTACACTTTTAACCACCTCATCAACGTCAACAATTTCAAAACGCACCTCACCGCAACCACATTGTCTGGAATCCTGACATTCAACGGCAGCAGTTCTCATCGTGCGGCGGCGAGGCGCTGGCGTAGCGTGTGTGGACGTTTACATTTAAGAGTCATATATGACTGGAGCTGTTCTGTCCATTCTAGGCAGAGAAGTGAGGGATCGATAAGGGCTATACCGACTCTCGTACCATCACCCTATGGTGCACCTACACGTAAGGTTCTGAAATAGCGTGCAGTGTTCCCGTTGTACCGCTGGAACTATAGCTATTTAATCGGTGACCCTATCGTTTCATTAGTGTAAAGTCTGTAGGAAAGCTCGCTTCATGTCCCTATGCCTGTTTTAGAGTGTTTCCGATCAGTACATTTTGCGCAAAGGCAAGTGTGTAAAGGTAGTATTTAGCTGTGCTACAGATCTCGGAAATAGTGTTTTTAATGTGCGTGGTGTCTTGAAAGTAGCCTTCGGAGATCATCTCAAATGTATTTTAATTTCATAGATCAGTACAAACAATGCACGTAAAGTAGTTTTGTAAAAAATAAGTGTATTTAAAACACTCTGCGACGCAGTTAAAGCTCCTGGTATGCAGACATAGTTATCTTAACCGCATGTTGTTCTAGTGCGTTGAAATCGCAGCGACAAAATCGTTGCGGTGAAAACTCTCTAGTACACTCACGGGTCACTTCCAAATTTTCTGAAGCCCTGCTAAATTTCTAATTCCAGGATATAATTCCGCCTCGTGAAGACAAAGATTAACCGAGTCTAAAATTACACCTAAGGGAGAGCGCACCACATTCTTGCGCACTCAATGTAATAACATTTTGCATAGGAACTATTTATCACTAGACATTACCAACACACATTTCTTCTCTCTGTTTTTATTCATATAAAATATAAATTAAATATTATAGTTTATTAATAAAATATAAGTTAAATGTCAATTTAATTAAAAATAAGGTTTTTTTATGTTGACACAAGTTAAAAATGTTGGTGATACATCACGTATTTAGGAAACAGCCATAGACGTCAAACATGGGGCAAATTTTCATAAGTTTGATTCAAAGAAAGTACGAATAAACCCCGAATAGACTATATATAATATGTGTGGTCGCAGCTTTGTTGTCTCGGCTCATGCATGCCGCTGAAGTCAGGCCACTTGCCTGCCCGATTTTGATGGCGGCAGTTTCGTCGACCTGCTCGGCATGTTGGTTGGAAGGAGGGGAAGCTGCAGGGATTCATTCCGCCTGTCGTCGACCGCCCGACCATCCCTCTCTGCTAATTGCCTCAGCGCTGCGCAGTTTCCTTACCGCCCGGCAGTTATACACTGTTCACGGGTAATCAAGCGCTTTTGTAATCAGCCTTTGAACAATTTCACTGCACCCCTACCCGCGCATATTTTAACACTCCGCGACGACTGGCATACGCCCTGTACAGGTGACAACGACTGAAGGAATGTAGTTCCATGTCTCAAAGATGAACTAAAATTTTAAGTGTAACCAAATATTTGTGAAGATTGAAATTATTTATTTCGCTTTCGGTTTTCTTCAATGCATGTGCAGTGGCTCTAATAAGCATTTGCCACATTGTAATTACACAATAGAAAAGTATATAATAAAAATTAAATGTAGGTGGACATGGTGGTACGAATTTATAATTAATCATAATATTCAAAATCAAACCAAATAATTCACATTTTACTACGTTAATTTACAGAGTAACCCAAAACCACCTAAGATTTCTCAATGTAACCTCTGATACGTGTTCGTCATCGTGCCGTAACACACATGCCATAGGTTAGCCAGAAATCCAGCCAGTGCAGATACAGACTAGGCACAATGACGGCAGTTGGTTGTGGGTAGTACGGTTCAAAGCGTAGGGAAGAATGTGCCGGAAAGGCAAGGGAAAAAACAGAGGAAGAAAGACGAATCATAGTACGTAAATTTGATGCAGTAAATCGTATAAAGAAAAAAGTGAAATTATTTACAGGCCAATCACAACAGTAAAAAGCATTATATACAGGTCTAAACAAAAAAAAAACCGAAATGCAGCAAAGAATGGTCGTCCACCTAACTCGGCTGAGAAGGAACAGAGGCTACTTGTCAGGAATGTTAAAAACATCCCAAACCAAGTGCTCCGAAAATTCAAGTAGAGGTCGCAAATGAAACAGGAGAGGGTATTTCAGTAGATACACTAACGGATGTTCTCTACGAGGCTGACTTTCTTATTTTCATATACAAACAGCCCGTAGAAAGCCACATATACAAAACAGTGATAAAAAGGAAGAGAATTGAAAATGCAAAAAACCAACAGAAATAAGGCGTACGAATTTTCGAAAAAGGTTGTCTTCACGGATGAAACTAAATTTAACATGTTCATGTCCGATGGGAAAGTGAAAGTGAAGAGAACAAAAAATTTGACATGGACGGGGTTCAGTACCAATGTTGGGTTTATGGGTGCGAATTGTGATGGTGACTTACGGCCAGTTGAAGGTATCATAGACGAATCTGCAAATTCTGAAGGACCATCTTACCAAAAGTGTGGAAGATATGGGCATGAATGCGAACTACATTTTTACTCAGGACAATGACCCAAAGCACACCGCTCATAACACCAGGATGTGGCTACCGTAAAACAACCCGTATTACATGCATACCCCACCTCAGTCACCGAAAAACAATACAACTGAGCTCTTGTAGAATGTTCTGGAACAAAGAAATAATAACACCTTTTTCCAACAAGTACGATTTAAAGGCAGGTTTGTCGGAAGAGTGGCGAAAATTTCCAAGAGAAACTATTGAAAATTTGGTGAAGTCGACGCTTAGAAGACTGTGAGAGGCTATTAAAAGTAAATGTGGCTCTACGATGTACTGAATGCCAAATTCAGTGTTTAAATAATAAAAAGAAGGCACAATAAAATACTTATTGGAGGTTACATTGAGAACTGTTTAGTGGTTTTGGGATGTTTTGTTAATTAACGTAGTATAATGTGA
The DNA here is from genome assembly GCA_002778355.1 of Clitarchus hookeri. Classification (NCBI taxonomy): domain Eukaryota; kingdom Metazoa; phylum Arthropoda; class Insecta; order Phasmatodea; family Phasmatidae; genus Clitarchus; species Clitarchus hookeri. Next base: position 30,120 of record NQII01002167.1, read on the forward strand.
ACTGATTTGTTGGCTTTTGTATTGAAATAATTAATTTTTATTATATATTCGTTCCACCATGTCTGTACCTATATTTGAATTTTAATACACACATTCCAATTGCCTAATTACAGCGAGGCGAATACTTATTAGAGTCACTGTATTTGAAACGACGAGCAAATCTCTAAAATACTTACTTTTCTTATAATTTCAAAGTTCCATTTTACCGTCGCGTGGATAAAGTGGTGAGGCCTGTGGCAATGCTAATTTCACATATCATCATAAACGAGTATATTGTCAACACTGCTACAAGTTGTTCATCCCCATCACCCACTCGCTGTCGGGACGACATACTTCTTCGTTGGACCGAAAAAATTAACTACGTGTTCGTCATATTATTAGTCAGGCCAGTTTTTGTCGAATGCTTGCGCACGACACGAATAGGATCCATGAAAGAGCTATTAGGTCCAAATTAAATATGTTTAACTCTAATATTTAGTTTTCAAGGAATGAAGCATTTGTAGCATATTTTATTTTCGTGTAAAAAATGATTTATTGTTGACTAGTTGTAGAGTGTACATAAGAGTTAAGTTAACCGTGAATAGCCTATACTACGTCAGACTGCAGTGCATTGGGGGCCTTGCTAGTGTAGTAGACAGACTACTCACCTCCTACTAAGGCTAACAGGGTTCGTTTGCAGCTGATTACCCGGGTTTCCGCGTGTTAGAGTGAGCGAATGAGTGGAGAGATTTGAGCCGCTCTTAACATCGAGGTCTTGAGAGCCGATGAGGGTAAAGCGATGTGAGTATGGAGCAGCACTGGAATCAAGGGGCGGAAGAAACGGGCAATTCCTGAGAAAACTTGACCACCATCGGCATCCTCCGGCATGATCTCCGCATGCGAAAATCCGGGGGAGACACCGCCGGGAATCGAACCCTGTCCGCCTTGGTGAGAGGCGAGTAGTCGAACCACTACACCACCACGGTACCGTGAGTGTTGGAAATGTGGCGGACGTTGCCGTTGGCTTGTGCTGATCAAAACCTATGAAGTGTTATGCTCTGCGATATCCGTTTAATTTCTTTACTAGATACAATATCGAATTTAGCGCTCTTAAATAACTGAAAATCTTCAGACACTTATCTTAAAAATTTATTTTAAAAGGTTACAGGGCGCTTAACAGATAGGTCTTTAACGCCCACGAGGGTCATGTGAAGTGGATATAGAGCAGTGCCTTAGGATTACCACACACACGTGTGTGTGTGTGNTTAACGCCCACGAGGGTCATGTGAAGTGGATATAGAGCAGTGCCTTAGGATTACCACACACACGTGTGTGTGTGTGCGCGCGCGCGTGTGCGTGGTGTGTGTTGTGTGTGCGCGTATATATGCGCGTGTATGCGTGTGTGTATACGTGTATGTATGCGTGTGTCTGTGGGTATATGTGTGAGAGAGATTAAAAATATTGGACGTGTGAAATTTATACGTTTTAACCGTGACATTTTTATGACGAATTTAATTATTTGAAAGCCACAACATCTCTTTATTTATCACAACTTCTTAACTTTACCCTAGGTGTGTGTAAATCCCAATTGTGTAACATGCTTACGTTTCTGTGATTTGAATGTTTGCCACAATCCCAACAAAATACTATACTGAAGCAGACAATTTTAAATAACTTATAATATAAACCTATTGAAACTAAGTACCTATGAAAATAAATATGAGTGGAATAAAAGTTACTGTGAGCGTATTTGTGTGCATTTTCACCACTATATTTTAAGTTTGTCCTAGCTACGTACAAATTATAAGCGACACGGAATGCATGCTTGACTTTACTGTCTTGTCGTTGGAATAAATAATGTTCCTTACTGTTAATATTTATTCAAACTTCAGCCATCCTTTTAACTCAATAGACCAACACATATTTATAACAAGAGGTTAAATACTACAGTTTTTTCTCGCACAGTTGTAACAGCATAGCTTCCACCCATAAATTAGGTAAAAATTAGGGTTTTAAGGGACTGCGCATAAAATTAGGGAAAAATTAGGAACCAGTGAATTTAAATTAGGAACTATTATTGACTTAAGTAAGTTACTTTCAGGAATATGTGGTAAACATGACGCGTGCCACGTACTTCCTTCCTTAGTCCGTTCGTCCTTTTGCACCTGCGCAGTCACGACGTGCTCTCTACTGGGAGAAGTTGACCCGAACGTGGCTGTTACACATCCACGACTCCAGCCTCAGCGCAATGAACTAGGAGTGCACCCCACCTGCTGGACATTCAGAGTACTCCCGTAGTAATGTGGCCGACCCAGTTCATGCCCTCACGAAGCAACTCTTGGGTGCGTAACGATTCGGGTCGACAAACATCACCAATCGAGCCCCACAGTAAAGATGCCACCGGAGAAATGAATGCAACAAGGGGGCTACAAGGGCTCCTGAGTTACGGAAAACCCCTCGAGTATCCCTTCCACACGTGTTTATGTCCCCGTGTGTGCGTGTGCTTGCAGTGCGAGTGTGGTGAAAAGCCCTACATATTTTTCCGTGTGTTGGCACGCCACTTTCATATTGAGGCGCCATTACCAGTGAATTATCATTGTTTTTAAGCAAATCAAGCATGGCTACCCACGTCCCTCCTGGGGTAGAAATGAACTCGCCCAGCGCGAGCCATCAGCTGCCACCCTTGAGTATAAGAAAATAGGGGTGACCTGCATTTTTTATGTTATTTTTATTTGGTGATTAAATTGCTCTGCATCAATACAAATCAGTAACGGACTGGGATGGACAGCCCCAATGCTATTTTAAATTAGGTCTCTTAACTAATTTCATGCCAACTTATTTTTCCCTTTTACGAAATCTGCTCACGTAAACTAAAATTCAAGTGTTTATATGTTTTCTATTTCAATGTAGGCGTGTGTAATTGTAATTGCTTCTTTTTTTTGTAAGTGCTATGTATTTTACTTGTGTTCTTTGCTTGCACGTTTTTGAGCTGGGGTCTCGGCGGACCTCCGCCATGTTAGTAAGTTGGTCTGTAGCGCGCTTACCGGGGCGGTAACGCGCGACGTGTATCTGGGGCATTCTCTCTTCTGTGTAGTTTACCATGGTCAAATCGTTTGTCTGGAATTTAATTATTTATCTCGTAGCCCAGAGAGCCCCCCCCCCCCCCCCCCCCCCCCNTTTAATTCTCGATACTTCCATCGGCTACGTGCCAATTTTTACCACGTGGGCTGCCAGAGCAACAAATAAATTGTATGTGCCTCTTCGGAGAGTATAACAATCCTTACCTCGCCATATTATTGGTTATAAGATTGCTTTTAATTATAAAACACTGATCACAAACACATACGTGACACAGATAAAAGTGCTGTTAAACACCTAATTTTTAATAATGTCTTCAAGCACTGGATATCATATCCTTCAAAATACAGCAAGCTTCCAAGTAAACAATTTTTTTTACTCTTCTGTTTTTTTCTGTAGATGACTCCAAATCATATTATTTTGTAAACATAAAATTACAAACTGAACAAAGCTAACTGTTGGTCAATAAAACCACAACATTTTGGCAGTTAAAGGCTTGGAAATATCTTTTGTCGTCACAAATTTAAAAATTAATTGTTGACAAGCTTAAGAAAAGAGTCTTTTAGAGACTTGAATAAGAATAAGGGACCTTTTAGGGACTTTTAGGGAATTTTAGGGACCATTGGCAGCCTGGTAACAGGGCTAAACGCTGTCGCGGCAAAATATTAACGTGTATTAGGTGTAATGTGCTATATCATGTATAACAATTATTTAAACAATGTTAAATAATAACCGTAAGAACTATCGTCAATACAGACCATGTTAAAAAGTCATAAAGTTGAACTACGTATGGCTATGGGCCTTAAATGTGAATATTCGTACGAAATAGTTCTTAGAAATTTGTAAATTTTTTGAACAGCTGAAAACAGTAAACAAATCATTTGGCATTTACAACGTAGAAGACACATGGCAGTATTAATATTTACATGTAGTGGAAATATGCGTAATCGGTAACCAAAATTAGAACCTTAGCAGGGCTTCAGAAAAGTGTGAAGTAACCGTGAATGGTTTATAGTGACCATCTGTGTCGTAACATTGAATGGCTGTTTACACACTACTATGGTAAAGGTTAGCACAATGTTTACATAAATAAGTGCGCTAAGATATTAGTACCTTTCTTGTGACTGAGTTGTAATTCAACTCTGATAAAATAAAGTAACGCGTGTATATCTTTTTTTTTTCCATCGTAAATTGCTGGTTTGCTGTGAAACCAAACACAAACAAAATTAATACGACACGATTTTTGACTCTTCTTATGACAATCCGTGAGCAAATTTTGAGGACATGCGCACAAAACGAAAATCAGATTGCCTCACGTTGAGCCCATTGTTTTCAAAGGAAAGGAAAACTACTGAAAAAAAAAAACCTTTCGACAGACATGTCTGTGGCTCATAAGCATGCTCGTGTGAAAATGATTACTTTTACACCAACTACCCTAGGTACGATAGTTTAAACTGGAAAAGCGTTATGCAAAATACTATAGTAGGCTGCTCTATGTTAGGTTAGTTTATAATATAAAAACGCGTATTAACACTTTATCTTATGTTAGTTTAGGATGTTCTGTTAGGTTTTGTTGAAAAAAGATTTGTGAAAATCTGTATAGGCTGTTCACGGTAAATTGAGCACTTTTGAAAGCTCTGCTTAATATCTACTTTTATGCACGTTGTGTATTCTTCCGCCTTATGTCAAATGTACATTTCAATGACCCTCGGCACATTTTTCGCGCGTCGGCCATGTGAGAGTCTTAAAATATTATAAAAGTAAATATTTTACAAATCTGCTAATTTTTACACTTCGATGAATAAAATAATGCTAAAAAAGTTAATCTTAACTATTGCAAATGGTTACCTAACACTTTTTATTTGACGTTAAGATATGTAACTATTTTTCATCAATCGTTACCAACTTACCGGGCGCATGTCACTCAGTGCACCCGTTAAAGTATATGCAGGTAGGGGCAGTGACTTTTTCTAAGGTTGATTTCAAAGTGCTCACTTTATCGTGAACAGCCTTTATACGTTGTAATGAAGCCTATCCACAAGAGCTTGCCTCGTCGATGAACACACACACTCATTAAAGATATAGCTATAAAATAAAAAAATTATTATTTTAATACGACGAAAAATATTTTCGAATCTTGAAGATTTATCGAAATCTACACTGCTTCACCGTAATCAGTGAAACTCTCCATTTAGCAGCGAGATTTTTTTATCGATTCCGAGTGAATTGCACTGGCCTGGTACTAGAATGTCGGTGCATTACACTCAATCGTCAACCGAAATTGCAGTAAGAATAATTTTGCTAATTGAAATCCCTGTTTCAACTGAAACGTTTTATCTAGTTAACAGGAGGTCGAAGGCTCCGAGGCCAGTCTCTCTTTCTCTCTATCTTTCTCTCTTTATTTGTCTCTTTCTATCTTACTTTTTCTCTCTCGCTGTGCCTGTACGCCTATTTGTTCCACAAATGTGGACTCTTTCACACACGGCGACTGATTTGACGGTCGGTCGCGTTCAGTTGCCTGTGCGGGCCAGTGGCGTACGCTGGCCCATTTTGTGGAGGGGACATTATTTTCGGTGAACTTAAAAATCTTATTTTTATCTCGCAATAACTTTTAAATTATCCCAATTAAAACAAGCAAGCAAGGCCAACGAGGCAAGAAAGTTGCTTTCCAAACCGATTATACCATACTATGGTAAATATCTAAAAATTCGGTTTCATGGGATAGACGATCGCTCTAATTGTGCTTACCCCTATAATTTTTTGCACCCTTGCTGACGTCATTGGTGCAGGCAACTGCCTTATAAACCGCTGGCTACTACTCGCCAGAAAATTCACAAGCTCTTCGAGTTTGGAAATATGAACTTCTGCTGCTTCTCTTGCATCGTATGTTGTGTGCGAATACAAATATAGGATCTCTGTTATACTTGTTCTAAGAGCTGTGTGTGGATTAATTAAAATATATGTTTTTATAATTTTTAATATCAAAAACATTATTTTACGAATTATTTGAGTGCATAAATGCAGATATCACAGGTATTGATGCAATAATGATCAAATGTGTTAAGGAAGATGAAAAAGGAGCTCGTACGCAACATATTTTTGACCATAAGAAGCATTATTTTTAAAGTGGCTGAGTACAAAAAATTGAAAAGGAAGACGCTATATTTACAAACAATTAATAAAAAAGGAGAGTCGATAAAACATATATTATTGTTTCTTAAATTACAGAATATCTTCACATAGAATTAGATACGGATCAAGACATGTTTTGATTATATGTGAAGATATGTTTATTGAACTCCCCACCTCCTCCACAAATACTACATAAATCAATTAGCGCTATTTAGAAGTCTCTGAAATAAAATAATTTTTTGGTAGCAAAAAAAAAACGTTAATACACAGGGCAAATATAATATAACGTTATCTAATTACAAAGAAATTTATGTCATTTTTTATAACATTTAATATAAAAATTAAGATTGTGATATTCATACAATATATCGGACATGTGTAGGGAGGTTTATTTCAGATGTAAAACCTTTCAATACAATACTTTTATTTGTGTATTGGAAGATAAAATAGTTAAGGCGCCGCTGATGCAGTACCGCTACAGCTCGGCACCCCATGCGGCCGCATATTTCGCAAGGGTCTTAATCCGTCCCTGCATAGAATCCAAAACACTCCGCATTACTATACTGGCTGCTTTCTGATGAAGTTAGTTAAGTTCATCCCGGTGTTAAATTCGAAGCAGGAGATGACATTTTGGTAACATTACAGCTCTGTTGGGTATGATTCCCAAATGAACGACTGGGAGTGTACTGACGTCTCGTGTGATGAGAGTCTGATACACCTGATTGCGTTGCAATTAGAAGCGTCTTACGGCGAATGGCTTACGGAAAGTAAAGTGATTCTCTGGAATTCTTCAAACTCTTGTATTCACTCGCATACGTTACATGTCGATCNTGGCTTACGGAAAGTAAAGTGATTCTCTGGAATTCTTCAAACTCTTGTATTCACTCGCATACGTTACATGTCGATGCAATGAGGAATTCACAACTGCGGTTGCGTTTGTGGAATAACGCCCTAGTGCTGCCTGTCTACCATTGCAGAAGCTGTCAATTGTAGAGGCGGGGATGCGAACACAAAGCATGTCACTTAAAATTATTGACTACTGTGCGAGGTCCTATAGCACGAATCTGGTCACTTGGTTAAATGAGGCATGTTAACACTCAGAATTTACTCTACGGCATAATTATATACTTTATTGAAGTAAGTTCTTAAGTTATGTTGTTTGATTAGTTGTTTAGTGGCCTAATCACCATTTTCGTGTAATTTGTGTGTTCCGGAAGTACATGATTTAGCAACTGTTATATTTAAAAAAAAGTGATATTGGTCGAAACTTTGATATCGTTTACAAATTACGTGGCATTCAGTGAAATACTTCGTGGTACAGAGAGCATATAAATTAATTTTAGGGATTGTAAGCTTATATGCTGTAAATGGCAGGAAGAAAGACTTAGTGATTTTAAATATATGTCACTAACGCCGCCTGGGTAAGAAAATTATATACATTTGTTTTAGATAATACTTTCATAAAATTGTTTCAGGCCAGTTTTTAAATATGCTTCTGAGCCATGAAAAATCAATTTCACTTGTACTTCACATTATATTCGAACGAAAGTTAGTTATAATCATGTGGATAATTAAAGAAAATACACGTGCTTACAGTAAAACATTATCACTTTTACTATTACGAAATATAATGATATATTGCTTCAGAAAAAGGTTTAATCTGATAAGTAAAATTATTCTTCTACAATATATCACAAAAAAATTCTTAATGAATTAGATTTTATTTTATAACTGAAAAAAATTAAACTTTGAAAAATGAATTCACCTTATCTTTATAGGTTTGAATNCGTACCCGCCTGTGCTTCGCTAGAGCTTGAGTACGGACGGATAACATATAGGGACGCCGCAGGCGTCAACTTTTACTATTACGAAATATAATGATATATTGCTTCAGAAAAAGGTTTAATCTGGTAAGTAAAATTATTCTTCTACAATATATCAGAAAAAAATTCTTAACGAATTAGATTTTATTTTATAACTGAAAAAAATTAAACTTTGAAAAATGAATTCACCTTATCTTTATAGGTTTGAATGAAGTTACATTTTTATTTTACAACTTTTACGTTAAGCAAGAATGTTTCTATAAGCACTTACTTTCGCGACTCAATTTGGAAAATCTTGTGTTCTGTCTTACAACTTTATGATTGTTGCAGTACTGACACAATGAGGGTAAGCTTGAATCGGTAACTTTTCCAACAATCATATAACTTAATTAAAATACTTTTCTCATCGTGACAACTCTGAACACAAGTATTAATATCGTCGGTTGACAGATTATTAGGAAATTAAAAACAAATTATATTAGCTCTTTAAAACAAAGCAAGTTATTAATATTATTTTCAAGAAAAACTGTGTTTTTGTTTATTAATTTTTTTTCTGTTTGCATATAANTTTTTTTTTTTTTTTTTTTTTTGCTCTTTCTCGTTCTCACTTTGGCAAAACTATCGCTTCATGGTTTGTGCCGCGTTTTGCAACCAGTAAAAAGAGAAGTAAACCAGATTTTGTGAGGTAATCACTGTGCGAAGCTAGGCGAGTCTGGTGCTTACGCCTCCTGGGCGGTGGGTTATACTGAAGTTAGATTGGGTTTGCAAACTTTCTCCTGACTGCTCTTTGCAGCGCATTACGCTGGCTGGTTAATTAATACTGTCTCGCTCCCTCGCTTCCCCTTGACAAGAAACTAAGAGTTCCAAACTGACAACACGAAGATGACAAGAACAGATTTGTGTTCACTGAAATTAGCATTTGTCACGCCTTTTAAACCTTTCGCGAGATTATTAAAAATGCATTTCTTTAAAACTTTTAATTTGATAATTTAAAGCGGTCTGAAAAAGAGGTGGTTTCTAATCGATTTAGTGCCACTAAATTTTAATGACTGTTCTCTATGTATTATATTGTCAAATTAACCGTCTTGTCAGTGTCGGCTACGGAAACAAAAACAAGGAGAATAAGTAACCATTGTGTAGCGTATTTTTTAATTTTTGCCTACGTAAAATGAATTTAGTTTATGTTCATGTATTTTTTCCTGACCGGAACACTGGGAAAATAAGATTACTCGTGAAATAATTTTGTGATATCTGCGCGTATGTCGTCCTTAATTATTTTTAAAAAATGCCGTAATTTACACCGAACTACAGTTTACTTAGAACTACTCAAGGAATCCATGTTTGTAATACTCCAAACGTTTGTACTCCTCAAATAAATATTAAAAATTTTCAAAACTGTTAAAATTTTTTGAAAATATTGAATTTTTAATAAATAAGTTTACGGTGGGCGTAATAAACATATAGTAACATCTTTCTTGTAAACATTTTAAGAGAGAATAAAATGTTTTACTCAATATGTTACAAGGTGAACATTTAATGTTAGGAATACAGAATATATCTAAATTAGATCAACAAACTTGGGCATTAAGTTAATCACAAAAAAACAATGCAAAAACATGCTCAATCCTATGGCCTAAAGTGAATCGTAAGGGCAGTACATATCTGTGAAGTTGGACCTGAAGCACTAGTTAATTACAAATACGGAAGTAATTATTTATGTCTGAACACTGCCAGTCTGCAAAATGTGTCTGTGTAGTTGTGATATGTGTATTAATAATCCTACTTTAAAATTCTAAGTTTATTACAGCGTTGTGGAGATTAAGTCTAAATACGTGNGGAGATTAAGTCGAAATACGTGTAGAAACCATGATTATTACCGTGAAATAATTTGATGGCGTCAAAAGATAGGTGTGATGTTTACGTACATTTTTTTCGCTACATGCGATCTAGAATCTCAGTGTTCCACATTTAATATTTTATACAGCATATGTAATTAACTAATGTTTCAGGTGCAACTTAAAAGATGTGTGCCGCCCTTACGACTTCCTTTTCGCCTTGTTTTTTCTTTTTTTAGTAATCAACCTGTTTCCAACATTTGTCGGTCTGATTGAAATACATTCTGTATAGTTTCATCTCAATGAAAAGAAAATTGAAATGATTTTTAAATAAGATATTAGTTCTTAAATAAGAGAAAACAGCTCGATGAAATATAATATAACATTTTAACTCTAAACCATAATTAAGGTGTTGCGTGATTCGAAAATAATATACGAAGAAGTTCTAATAATCTTTCCATTTTATAGTGTTTAAAAACGATGGAAACAAAATATTGTGAGGATAAAAAAGTTATAATAACTTAAAATTAGAAAAGTCGTTTTCAGATATTTTTAAGTTATGCATTAATAGTAAATTCTCTCAAAACGATTAATTTTGCTAAATAATTAGTAGGAGTCCTATAACTTGAGAACAAATAATTAATCATTTTATTAGCTACAGAACTCATTCCTGGGAAGTAACTGCTTTTATAAAGTGTCGAAAAATTCGAAATTACTATATTAAGATCTTCAACTGTATATATCCGTTTTTCGATATCCCCTTCAGAATGATAAAATATAATGTTCATCAATATAATAACACATAATGTGGCATAAATGAAAATATGGTCACACAGAATAATAACAAGAATTTACTTATAACTAATGAGCATAATTCCCTCTACATGGGTGCTAGTAAATTTTAGTAATGTTCTTGAAAGCTTAAATGGTAGGTAGGCATTGGCGTCTCATTGAAAGCAATATCATTAGAGATGAAACCTGAAACATGTGAAAAAGTACAAAGACAATTAAAATACACGAGTGACTTACCCGGGATTCGAATTTGGAAAAACTCATAAAATTAAGCTAGCTTGAAATCAACTGCATCGCAGAGGAAGGATCCGGAGCATCAAATTCGGATGTAATCAGTCTAATGTTTTGAATGATAGGGTTCCATAAACTGAAATATTTACACGGCCATAATTTTGAAAAAAAGTGTCTGAACCACTAAAACTCATAAGTTTACATGTTCTACCATAACGCTACATAAGTGAAAGATTTGATGGAAATCGGTTTANGAACCACTAAAACTCATAAGTTTACATGTTCTACCATAACGCTACATAAGTGAAAGATTTGATGGAAATCGGTTTATTGGTCTCCGAGATATGGTTTAAAAACCTTATTCTCTTAAATGGGACTATCTTATAAAATTTCTTAGAAAGAGGCTCTGTACACGATGTTTGTAATAAATAATGTCAGCGTTAAAACGTTTATAAAGATTGTTTAATTGTTAAATTGATATGCCAAACACATAAAATTTTTTATAAGGCCACCATTTTTTAAACCATTGCCTCACCCCATTTAAATCATGTAACTATACTTGGCCTTCTGTAAGTGTGCAAAATGTTGTGGAAATTAGTTGAATTATTACGCAGATATGACAAAATGTTCACTTTACTCACATGAAACTACTTTGCAAAAAAATCTGGCAAAGGAGGATCTCTGTATGGATATCGGTTGATTGGTCCTCGAGATATGGCATGAAAACTCCATTGAACATGTGACCTTCTTTATAAATAGCGGGTAAAAAGTTTACATATTAGGACATTCGATTATTTCCATAAATAAAATACACAAAGTTTAATTTAAATCGGTTTCATCACTTCGTAGTTACATCACACTAAGTTAAAATGTTTGTATACACGCCATTCAGAAAATAAGAAATTTACATACTTAAAACATGAAAATGAATATAACCTTCCATNAAATGTTTGTATACACGCCATTCAGAAAATAAGAAATTTACATACTTAAAACATGAAAATGAATATAACCTTCCATAGGTTGATTCTTTCCAGATATATCGGGCATTTATGCTACTTCAGTCGTTAGAGAAATCTATGCCAGATCCCAAGAAAATTTAGTGCCAGAATATAAGATGGCACTACCGTGCTTTAATTGGCTGCAATTTAATGCAGTCCAATATAAGGGAATTGCGCTCCTTCCAATTGCGGTAGGTGGGAGTGGTACCACCTCACCTATCAACAGCTTGGTACAGAGTTGAATCTGCATGCGCCACCTTGATGGGGCCGAGGCCTATCCAACCTCTACGAATGCGCTTCNAAATGTTTGTATACACGCCATTCAGAAAATAAGAAATTTACATACTTAAAACATGAAAATGAATATAACCTTCCAAAGTACAACTCCTTCGCTAAACTTGTAAGAAATAGGTTGATTCTTTCCAGATATATGGCATAAAACTTTATTATTTTAAGTGTGGCTCTCTTACAAAATGACACGCCGCTTTACTTCCCCAGGAGTTACTCGAGCGAAAAGAGCCCATCACCAGAACTAGCACTGTGTATCGTGGAGGTCCGGTGGGAGGGAATGCCCTCTTTCTCTCCGGCTACTAAGGCCGCACGCGCCGCCGTTGCAGCTCACCAGTTTCTACCACCAGGAGCAGCCCTCCAAGCAAATACCCGCCTCCAGGCCTTCTTCCAGCGGGAGGTTCAACCAATGCTCCCCAAAGTCCGACCCGCGATCGGCACGGCCAAAGGCCGGGGCTTCACACCAATCCCCTGAGTCCCCACGACTATACCATGAACGATGAGTTTTCACCCAAAGCAGCCAAAGTTTACACGCCAGACAGTCCCTTCTGCGGAGCTCCGCCACCCCGAGATGTATCCGAAGGCCTCAGTTGGGGTTGTGCACTCGGCTCGCGGGTCATCACCGCAGGCGAAGAACATGTGCAGCCTCTGGGCAACTGCACATGACCTCGTCGTGGCTGATCGCCAGTGCACTGGTGGTACTGCCACTAGCCCATTATCGTCCTAACACCATCAGCCACGGTGTTTCCATCGTGTTTCCCGCCCTGACCTTTCGAGGAGGTGGAGATGGACTTGAGCAGCGCTAGGCTATATATTCGCACCGCGGCCCTATTTCAGTGACCGTGTCTTGGCCTACGCAGCAGCACAGGGGCATATCCATTCCTTAGTTCGAGAATGCTCCATCAGACCTAGCAGTCGTGGCCCTGGAGGTCCAGTAGGAAGGTTCCACCACTTAACACCGATCTGCTATTACACCCAACTAGAGGCAGGTGACCACTGCGTAGGCCTCCACCAGGGAGATGGCCGAACTAGGATAGTCATTCCCGTAGTCACGACTACCCAACCAGACACACTGGGGCGGCGTACTCTGTACACTACCTACACACCGGGATCTGATACCATTTTTCTCCGAGTGCATTTTCGGCCCTCCCCGTCGCCTTAAACCCGTTACAGGTTGAATGCCCTACCATCAACCCAACTCCAACCAGGCCCCCCAGGGCCTAATGCTTACAACTTGCGCTGTCAGGATACAAAATTTGGTTAAAATCGGTTGAAGGGTTTCCGAAATATGACACTACCATAAATGTTTAAATCGCCGCCATTTTAAAAGTAAGTGACTAGCGTGTTAGGAAACTATAAACGTCAGGTGTGCTTACTTAGTACTTAATGTGTACAGAGATTGGTGAAATTAAATTTACGCATTCAAAAATGAAGGGGTTGGGACACACACACGGAAAGACACACACAGGCAGGAATGTGATCTCATAGGCATTTCTTTCCTTTGGAAAGTAGACTAAAAAAGCGTATGAATCGTTTGTTCAAGAAAGAGCACCTCTTCGTCTGTACATGTTTCGCAGAAAACGGGAAGGGGTGGGAGGACGAGCTTCATGTAAGAAGTAATTTATATTCCACCCTCCTGAAATTTTTATCCTTCTCTCCGAAAGGAAAGTTGGTTATAGGATAACCTATCTGTTTTTTATTCTGCATGTGTTTGTGTGTGTGTTCGCCCCCACGCGTGTGTAGGCCTGTGTGTCCCTCCCTAGACACTTTTGAAACGAAAAACAGATTTTCACCAAAAACGCTGTGAATTCAAAGTACTTGATAAGGACAATATACTTTTATACTTTCCGAAGTTTCTATAATTCTGAATGCATGTTTGAAAAATTATGGCAATTTTAAATTTTGGGAATTCTGTAGTATGGAACTACTGATCCGTATGAACCCAATATGGTACACTCAGACATTACTGCCAACGTTCAGAAACTCATGACCTCATTCATCCGCCATTTTGTAAGATAGCGTTACCTAAAAATATATTGTTTTACGGAATATCACGAGAGTAACTCATATGATTAGCTGCCTTGTTTAGCAAACGAGTAGCCCTCGTAACACAGCTTAAACCTACAAAAAGTTGGTACATCAGTCATTTATTTTTAAAATTATGTATTTTTTTTTAAATTTGAATGAAATCTCCGTACTTACCGAATTCAATAAAACTTTATAAAATATGAAGACTTAAAAGACACCATTTCAGCGATTTTGATAGACATCCGATCAGATTACATCAAATTCAACCAAACTGGGAGTGTTAGCAGGATTAATTGCGACAATTAAATGTACTTACTCAAAGCCACCTAAAGTTTGACTCATATTATTACAATGTTCCACGAACAATCAAAACGAGTTATAACAAGTTAAACATACCAGTGTACTACCAATTAGAAAATTAAGTACATAATTTTAAGTTGATGAGTTATTTATTATGAAAATAGTTTCCTCTTAAGTATTAGCGTTAAATGTCGCTGAAGCAATTAAATTGATTTTAACAGAGCTTAACTTCCTGACAGCTGTCACTGCATGCTCTATAAATCCTAATTGGTAACCTTTATAGTGTGCCGTTTTGAAACACGTAACCTGATGTTTGAACTTAATTCAATTAATTCTCTTGCAAAAGGTACTATGGAAGGGGACATACCATTTTTCAAAGGTTTTATCTTATTTTTAAAGCGGTGGAATTTTCTCTTGTTGCGTTCCATGTCATATATCCAGTACTGTTAAATCAATTTAATTCGATCTCTCTGTAATGAAGTACTATCTGTTCACACTAATTTCCCTTAGGAAAATCTTCCATTATCCACAATTTTGAAGTTTACTGTACACATCACTATTCTTATAGTATTGAATCATATCTCCGAGACTGTGGTACTCAACTGATTATCATAAAATATTTGGGAAAATTCGTTTAAATTGGTCATGACTTAAAAGTACATCTTTTGGTACATCAATAAAATTAGTTGCATACATGTGTAGAGGAAAGTAATTTGATAAGTTATATCAATATATGTTTTTTTCACTTTCTATTATACCAGAACCACTGTATCAGGTGTTTTATCAATGCAATTTGATTTACTATCAACTGCTGCAAAAAAAATTGAATGAGGTGAACACATTTTTTTCTGAAGAAGAAAATCTGTATGGCCAATAGTAAATATAGAGAGAATATAAATTAAATATATATACACATATACGTGCCTACGTTACTATATACAGAAAAATTTACTTCTTCTGCGTTTAATACAGAAACCGTATAACGTGCTTAAATTTATCTTAAATCTTATAACAGTTTAACCCACATGACATCCCACGTGAAAGAAAGCAGTTGATACACTAGGATATTGCCCAAACTTCAGTAAAGTACAGTAAAGTAAAGAAATCGCTATAGTAAATACAGTGCAAGAATACACGGAGTAATCTCAGTTGGTATTTTTGTTGTATCACCATGCCTAGTCATCAGCTGACATAATAAATTTCATGGCGTTTTTTTTTAAATGTCTATATACTATTCCATTGCATTTAATATAGTATAGTCTCTTGTACATACAGAATTATTGGTCNTTTTTTTTAAATGTCTATATACTATTCCATTGCATTTAATATAGTATAGTCTCTTGTACATACAGAATTATTGGTCGAAGCAGGAGCCACGTTTGTAGTAATGAGCAATTGTAAACTATGAACAAGTAATTATTCTTGAAACACGAATTTTTCCATAGTGTTATGCGCCGACTCCGGCACTGGATGCGGGCGCCNTGAACAAGTAATTATTCTTGAAACACGAATTTTTCCATAGTGTTATGCGCCGACTCCGGCACTGGATGCGGGCGCTGTGTTACCTGGGTATGCGCCGTCCCTGTGCTGTGGGGGGTATTCCAACTCGACCCTCACCTCCACCAACAGACCCCCTCCCGACGTCCGGGAAATGATAAGAGAGCCAACCTGGCTTGCGTCATAGCCCCTCCTCCCCCCTTCAGGAAGAGTTGAGGACTCAAGAGGATGAGCAAAACATTTCTGATAATCATGCTACTTGACGCAACGCGTCATTTGCAGAAATTTCTGTGGCATGGCCGACGACAATATAAGTACTGCTGCAGTCGGGGAGAAGTCTGTCTTTGTGGTAGTCATCCGGCTGATGTATGGCTATCGGGCGAAGTCTGGTTCAGCGAGTGACATCAGCGGAGAGGACCGACGATGGCGGACGGAGCGAGACGTTGACAGACGAGTGTTTATGTGGCGGATGGACGAGAAAGCGTGGTACCAAATGAGTAGAGGGCCATGTAAATGTCTCGGGAAATGACATACGCACATACACGGGGAAACGAATGTGCGTACGTCTCGTGCCCCTACAGCCCGCAGGCTNACTTAACACCGATCTGCTATTACACCCAACTAGAGGCAGGTGACCACTGCGTAGGCCTCCACCAGGGAGATGGCCGAACTAGGATAGTCATTCCCGTAGTCACGACTACCCAACCAGACACACTGGGGCGGCGTACTCTGTACACTACCTACACACCGGGATCTGATACCATTTTTCTCCGAGTGCATTTTCGGCCCTCCCCGTCGCCTTAAACCAGTTACAGGTTGAATGCCCTACCATCAACCCAACTCCAACGAGGCCCCCCATGGCCTAATGCTTACAACTTGCGCTGTCAGGATACAAAATTTGGTTAAAATCGGTTGAATGGTTTCCGAAATATGACACTACCATAAATGTTTAAATCGCCGCCATTTTAAAAGTAAGTGACTAGCGTGTTAGGAAACTATAAACGTCAGGTGTGCTTACTTAGTACTTAATGTGTACAGAGATTGGTGAAATTAAATTTACGCATTCAAAAATGAAGGGGTGGGGACACACACACGGAAAGACACACACAGGCAGGAATGTGATCTCATAGGCATTTCTTTCCTTTGGAAAGTAGACTNGGGACACACACACGGAAAGACACACACAGGCAGGAATGTGATCTCATAGGCATTTCTTTCCTTTGGAAAGTAGACTAAAAAAGCGTATGAATCGTTTGTTCAAGAAAGAGCACCTCTTCGTCTGTACATGTTTCGCAGAAAACGGGAAGGGGTGGGAGGACGAGCTTCATGTAAGAAGTAATTTATATTCCACCCTCCTGAAATTTTTATCCTTCTCTCCGAAAGGAAAGTTGGTTATAGGATAACCTATCTGTTTTTTNTATATTCCACCCTCCTGAAATTTTTATCCTTCTCTCCGAAAGGAAAGTTGGTTATAGGATAACCTATCTGTTTTTTATTCTGCATGTGTTTGTGTGTGTGTTCGCCCCCACGCGTGTGTAGGCCTGTGTGTCCCTCCCTAGACACTTNTTTTTATTCTGCATGTGTTTGTGTGTGTGTTCGCCCCCACGCGTGTGTAGGCCTGTGTGTCCCTCCCTAGACACTTTTGAAACGAAAAACAGATTTTCACCAAAAACGCT
Source organism: Clitarchus hookeri (assembly GCA_002778355.1). NCBI lineage: Eukaryota > Metazoa > Arthropoda > Insecta > Phasmatodea > Phasmatidae > Clitarchus > Clitarchus hookeri. The sequence goes on from NQII01002167.1 coordinate 47,780, forward strand.
GTGAATTCAAAGTACTTGATAAGGACAATATACTTTTATACTTTCCGAAGTTTCTATAATTCTGAACGCATGTTTGAAAAATTATGGCAATTTTAAATTTTGGGAATTCTGTAGTATGGAACTACTGATCCGTATGAACCCAATATGGTACACTCAGACATTACTGCCAACGTTCAGAAACTCATGACCTCATTCATCCGCCATTTTGTAAGATAGCGTTACCTAAAAATNCAGACATTACTGCCAACGTTCAGAAACTCATGACCTCATTCATCCGCCATTTTGTAAGATAGCGTTACCTAAAAACATATTGTTTTACGGAATATCACGAGAGTAACGCATATGATTAGCCGCCTTGTTTAGCAAACGAGTAGCCCTCGTAACACAGCTTAAACCTACAAAAAGTTGGTACATCAGTCATTTATTTTTAAAATTATGTATTTTTTTTTTTAATTTGAATGAAATCTCCGTACTTACCGAATTCAATAAAACTTTATAAAATATGAAGACTTAAAAGACACCATTTCNAATTTGAATGAAATCTCCGTACTTACCGAATTCAATAAAACTTTATAAAATATGAAGACTTAAAAGACACCATTTCAGCGATTTTGATAGACATCCGATCAGATTACATCAAATTCAACCAAACTGGGAGTGTTAGCAGGATTAATTGCGACAATTAAATGTACTTACTCAAAGCCACCTACAGTTTGACTCATATTATTACAATGTTCCACGAACAATCAAAACGAGTTATAACAAGTTAAACATACCAGTGTACTACCAATTAGAAAATTAAGTACATAATTTTAAGTTGATGAGTTATTTATTATGAAAATAGTTTCCTCTTAAGTATTAGCGTTAAATGTCGCTGAAGCAATTAAATTGATTTTAACAGAGCTTAACTTCCTGACAGCTGTCACTGCATGCTCTATAAATCCTAATTGGTAACCTTTATAGTGTGCCGTTTTGAAACACGTAACCTGATGTTTGAACTTAATTCAATTAATTCTCTTGCAAAANGGTAACCTTTATAGTGTGCCGTTTTGAAACACGTAACCTGATGTTTGAACTTAATTCAATTAATTCTCTTGCAAAAGGTACTATGGAAGGGGACATACCATTTTTCAAAGGTTTTATCTTATTTTTAAAGCGGTGGAATTTTCTCTTGTTGCGTTCCATGTCATATATCCAGTACTGTTAAATCAATTTAATTCGATCTCTCTGTAATGAAGTACTATCTGTTCACACTNGGTAACCTTTATAGTGTGCCGTTTTGAAACACGTAACCTGATGTTTGAACTTAATTCAATTAATTCTCTTGCAAAGGGTACCATGGAAGGGGACATACCATTTTTCAAAGGTTTTATCTTATATTTAAAGCGGTGGAATTTTCTCTTGTTGCATTCCATGTCATATATCCAGTACTGTTAAATCAATTTAATTCGATCTCTCTGTAATGAAGTACTATCTGTTCACACTAATTTCCCTTAGGAAAATCTTCCATTATCCACAATTTTGAAGTTTACTGTACACATCACTATTCTTATAGTATTGAATCATATCTCCGAGACTGTGGTACTCAACTGATTATCATCAAATATTTGGAAAAATTCGTTTAAATTGGTCATGACTTAAAAGTACATCTTTTGGTACATCAATAAAATTAGTTGCATACATGTGTAGAGGAAAGTAATTTGATAAGTTATATCAATATATGTTTTTTTCACATTATACCAGAACCACTGTATCAGGTGTTTTATCAATGCAATTTGATTTACTATCAACTGCTGCAAAAAAAATTTAATGAGGTGAACACATTTTTTTCTGAAGAAGAAAATCTGTATGGTCAATAGTAAATATAGAGAGAATATAAATTAAATATATATACACATATACGTGCCTACGTTACTATATACAGAAAAATTTACTTCTTCTGCGTTTAATACAGAAACCGTATAACGTGCTTAAATTTATCTTAAATCTTATAACAGTTTAACCCACATGACATCCCACGTGAAAGAAAGCAGTTGATACACTAGGATATTGCCCAAACTTCAGTAAAGTACAGTAAAGTAAAGAAATCGCTATAGTAAATACAGTGCAAGAATACATGGATTAATCTCAGTTGGTATTTTGGTTGTATCACCATGCCTAGTCATCAGCTGACATAATAAATTTCATGGCGTTTTTTTTAAATGTCTATATACTATTCCATTGCATTTAATATAGTATAGTCTCTTGTACATACAGAATTATTGGTCGAAGCAGGAGCCACGTTTGTAGTAATGAGCAATTGTAAACTATGAACAAGTAATTATTCTTGAAACACGAATTTTTCCATAGTGTTATGCGCCGACTCCGGCACTGGATGCGGGCGCCGTGTTACCTGGGTATGCGCCGTCCCTGCGCTGTGGGGGGTATTCCAACTCGACCCTCACCTCCACCAACAGACCCCCTCCCGACGTCCGGGAAATGATAAGAGAGCCAACCTGGCTTGCGTCATAGCCCCTCCTCCCCCCTTCCGGAAGAGTTGAGGACTCAAGAGGATGAGAAAAAAATTTCTGATAATCATGCTACTTGACGCAACGCGGCATTTGCAGAAATTTCTGTGGCATGGCCGACGACAATATAAGTACTGCTGCAGTCGGAGAGAAGTCTGTCTTTGTGGTAGTCATCCGGCTGATGTTGACAGTCGGGCGAAGTCTGGTTCAGCGAGTGTCATCAGCGGAGAGGACTGACGATGGCGGACGGAGCGAGACATTGGCAGACGAGTGTTTATGTGGCGGATGGACGAGAAAGCGTGGTACCAAATGAGTAGAGGGCCATGTAAAGGTCTCGGGAAATGACATACGCACATACACGGGGAAACGAATGTGCGTACGTCTCGTGCCCCTACAGCCCGCAGGCACTATTTCGAAAAACCATTTATATGTAGTTCATAATTGTTGTTCCTAATATTACTTTATCTAACGAGTGGTATGGGAGCATTAACTTTCGAAAAAGGCTACTGAGAATAGTTTTTTCAAATTATTTAACCTTTAATTATGTAGATGATCCAAGAAGCCAAGATTTAACATAACCAGTTTTCTTCGTGATGTGTTATAAACCTGGCGTGGTAATGAGTTTAAAATTAATACGCAGGGCATTGAGAACACTGCCGATTTTTTACAAGGCAAGGCGTGGATGAGTGTAAACGTTATATCAAAATTCGAAATTTATGTTTTATTCATTCCATTATCAGTGCAACAATTATACTTACCTCTAATATTTACCCCATTTGTAATGATATATTATAGATAACGGCGTTTACTGAGTCAAATACTTATTCATTCCTTTCGTGAAAACATGGCTGTGATTGATTAATAGCAACATTTTCATTGTCATGCGCTTTTCATCTACAGATCTTAATGGGTTGATAATGTTAAATATATACGCGTACGTTCCAGCACAGATTCAGTATTAGTTTCCAGTCAAAATTCTTGTTCAAAATCTTTTTAGCTGTCTAGTTGCAGTAACGCTTGCAAATATGTATGCTTGTCGGAATGTATCAAGTATCGAGCCGAGTGGTGTATGCTATATACATAAGTGTATTCCTAGGTTTGGAGACAGCCTTAATGACACTTGAATCGACAAATTAACATACTGATTATTTGTACGAACAGTCACATTTATAGTAGATCACAACTCCCATCTGTAAACATTGAGTCATATTGTATACCTGCGTGCGACTAACATATATTTCTCAATTAGTGAACTTTCATCTCCTGTCAATTTCCTTTCACATAAGAACGGAATTAAAACGCTACTATGAAGTAAGACGTCATTCATAATTAATATTAAATGTCTAATTGTAAGTGCTAACAGTACTCGTTATTTATCATGAACACCTTACTTTTGTAAAATAATAAATTATAATTAAAAACAATGGCAGTTTTATAATTTTGATAATTAATTTCCGCAGAGGNGTAAATTAGAATTAAAAACAATGGCAGTTATATAATTTTCATAATTAATTTTCGCAGAGGTAAATAAAACCAAATTTTAGTTGATATCGCTGCAAAATTCAGCAAATACAGAATTCAACTACGGAAACGAAACACGTGCCATGGTTGGCACGAGTAAAACATGAGTTGGGTATTTACAACTGCAACGAAACCCGATAACTTGCGTGATACAGACTCGCTTTTAGCAGAACGTGAACGAACACGTGGGTGAGCCAAGGCCAGGGTGTTGACCTACTTTTGCCGGCTGCAGCACTGGCAACACCGCACGGGTGGCTACGTATTTCGACTGCCGCCTCCCAGTCGAGAGCACTAGCGCTTCTCTGTGTCAGCCCACAAACTATCAACAAAACTGGTCAGACTTTTTCCTATCCCATAGCCTTTCTAGTGTATATCGTTAATCAATTGTCAGGCGACAACGTTGCAGTGCTGCCAATCGCTTTTCGTCACCAGTTCAGTTCGCNGACAACGTTGCAGTGCTGCCAATCGCTTTTCGTCACCAGTTCAGTTCGCGTGGAAGATTTATTCTAGTCCATTAGTGCTGTCCGTTAGTAAGGTCCATGCCGAGCCGAGCTGATCCGATCCGAGTGGAACAAGTGCGCGCCCTGCAGAAGGGTGCCCATCTACCACCATGTGCATATACTGTCGATTCGTAAGACTTTTCTTGCCGGTACATATTCTAAAACACGACGACACGTTTTACAATACGGAGCGACAGCGTCTACGCACGACATTGCATAAGTCGTCTCATTTCTATCTGTGTGTTTATAAAACTCATGACTTGATGCCGAATGTATACGCACGAATCGGATGCATAAAAGCGGGCTGAAAAACATTTTTAAAAAAATTGGTAATATTTTATATGAGAAATATTTTTTAATTACAATAATAAACAATATACTTTTATATATATTTTGAATTCGTTATGACTATAAAAAAAATAATTACAATTTTTAAAAAACATTACAGAAAGTGTTATTTAACTGAAAACGAAGTACGTAAATGTTTATGGAGGTATAAACACTCATACAGACCTATTTAGGAAATCGCCAAAAAATGTATTACATAAAGGTGATTTTTCAAAGGTTTCATTCAGAAAGTATGAAGATGCCGTGAGTATATTAAGTATTAAATATTAAAGCCATTCTTAAAATGTGGTTTGGGGACACCTGACAGTGCTCGAGCTTACAGTCAGGGCCATGCTAAAGAAGATAATTAAATTCACTTTTAATTAAAAATTTTGCAATTATGTTGTATGTGCGTAACTATTTCGTTACTAATGAAGCTGTTTTTTGTAAATATTTTATTTATATAAATAAAACTTGAGATCGTAACATTTTGTTTAGTAAAAAAAATTGTTTCTGTTCATTTTTTTAGCTTGAATTTAAGAAACGATTGGGGTCCGGCAATATTTGCTTCATATCAGAGGAGTCCCCGAAATCACAATGTTTGAGGGCGTTGCCCTTCAAACTTGCAGTCACATAGTTTAAANACTATCAACAAAACTGGTCAGACTTTTTCCTATCCCATAGCCTTTCTAGTGTATATCGTTAATCAATTGTCAGGCGACAACGTTGCAGTGCTGCCAATCGCTTTTCGTCACCAGTTCAGTTCGCGTGGAAGATTTATTCTAGTCCATTAGTGCTGTCCGTTAGTAAGGTCCATGCCGAGCCGAGCTGATCCGATCCGAGTGGAACAAGTGCGCGCCCTGCAGAAGGGTGCCCATCTACCACCATGTGCATATACTGTCGATTCGTAAGACTTTTCTTGCCGGTACATATTCTAAAACACGACGACACGTTTTACAATACGGAGCGACAGCGTCTACGCACGACATTGCATAAGTCGTCTCATTTCTATCTGTGTGTTTATAAAACTCATGACTTGATGCCGAATGTATACGCACGAATCGGATGCATAAAAGCGGGCTGAAAAACATTTTTAAAAAAATTGGTAATATTTTATATGAGAAATATTTTTTAATTACAATAATAAACAATATACTTTTATATATATTTTGAATTCGTTATGACTATAAAAAAAATAATTACAATTTTTAAAAAACATTACAGAAAGTGTTATTTAACTGAAAACGAAGTACGTAAATGTTTATGGAGGTATAAACACTCATACAGACCTATTTAGGAAATCGCCAAAAAATGTATTACATAAAGGTGATTTTTCAAAGGTTTCATTCAGAAAGTATGAAGATGCCGTGAGTATATTAAGTATTAAATATTAAAGCCATTCTTAAAATGTGGTTTGGGGACACCTGACAGTGCTCGAGCTTACAGTCAGGGCCATGCTAAAGAAGATAATTAAATTCACTTTTAATTAAAAATTTTGCAATTATGTTGTATGTGCGTAACTATTTCGTTACTAATGAAGCTGTTTTTTGTAAATATTTTATTTATATAAATAAAACTTGAGATCGTAACATTTTGTTTAGTAAAAAAAATTGTTTCTGTTCATTTTTTTAGCTTGAATTTAAGAAACGATTGGGGTCCGGCAATATTTGCTTCATATCAGAGGAGTCCCCGAAATCACAATGTTTGAGGGCGTTGCCCTTCAAACTTGCAGTCACATAGTTTAAATGGGGAATCAATGTTATACAAANAACAAATCCCTTCTCTAAGCACCAGTTTTAAAGGCAACCATTCAAGACAAAAATATTCTACGAGAAATATAGTAAGGAACAGACATGGAGAAATCTTGCAAAATTTATGATTAATATTTTTGTTCTAAAATTTAACATTAAATTGTACGACAAAAAATTGTGATTAGGTTATTAATACTGTTTCGTTTCTAATTTATTGTAATGCAGCTTTTTCCGAGAAAATTGTGTTGAGAATTTTTTTTCTTTTAAACGGGTTTCTTTTAAAATTGTTCTATTAAGAAGGTATTCCTTTAAAAAAGATTCCCCATTTACACTCCGTGGCCGCAAGCTTAGTAGGCAGCACCATTACGATTACCTGGGCCCCGAGGTTTGTCTGTTGTGTGTTTGAGGTACAGCGGTAACGGCGACAATATACGCGCATTTGGCATCCTATCGCTCCTACGCGCAAGGGGCTGAGACAGCACGTGCGGTGCTTCCATTGTAAAGACCTCCTCCGCAAATTAGATAAGTAACAGTGGTGTTTAATTACACGCAATGAAAAAGTACAGATTTAACAAAGACTGTGCAATTTCACGGAGTTCGGATTCGAGCATCAACTTTGAATTTAATCAGTTTAATATTTCGATTAACAGTGTTTACCAACAAAAAATATTTACAGGACCATCATTTAGAAATAGGTAACTTAGCTATTTAAAACATTTAAATTTTCATGGACTACCATACCGCTACTTATGAGAAGAATATGGTGAACGGTTGATTGGTCTCTGAGATATGGCAAAACCCTCTATATTTTTCATGTGACGATCTTCATAAATGGAGGACAAAAAAATTATGTGTTAGCACATTCGGTGATTGTATACTGCCATAATACAAATTTAAGCCAAAATCTATTACATAGTTTCGTATATACAGCACACTTAGACATTTTGTTATTATACCTGATATTCTAAAAATAAGTGGCTGTAACACTAAAAAAACCGTTATATGGCCTCCCACAGTACAACGTTTACGCCAAAATTTGTTAAGAATGGATTGATTGTTTCCTGAAATATTTCATGAAAAAAATTTTTTTATTGTGTATCTAACTTACCAAGTAGCAAAAATGACGCACAGTATGCACAAATTTGGTGGTTGTAATTGGTACTGACAGCATAAAAATTAAAGTTGGAATTTGTTTCGTTAATAAAAGATAGTGATATAAAATGTTTATATAGCCACCCTTTTGAAAACAGGTGCCTGACATATATAAAACAGTTTGCAGCACCTGCTGCAGTTATATATGTTGACCAAATTTGGTACGAATATGCCAATTATTTCCCGAGTTATTGCATAAAAGCTTTATTTATTCATTTGGCATATCTTACAAAATGGCGCACAAAAGATGCTCCTTGTATACCAATTTAATAGCAGTAATATAAACTGCCAGCATACAAAATTTGGTTTGAGTTCATTTAAAGGTTACAAAATAAAAGGCATTTTAAGATAAGGTGCTTATGTTACCGCCATTGAAAATACGTGTCTTACATACTTAAAAACATGCATTTTTACATCATCAGCTGCAGTACTTCTTGTCTGTCATATTTGGTAGGAATCAGTCAATTGTTTACCGAGATATGACATAAATATTTATTTATTCATATAGTTACTCCGTGTATACACAGTTAATAATTGTATTATCTACTGCCAGAATGCAAAAATAAGTAGCAAATTATTATATGGTTTCGACGATGTAACATTATTAACTAAGATGACTATATGGCCGCTATTTTGAAAATAAGTGTTTGACATACCTAAAACATACCACTTATTATCATCTGCCGCAGTACTTCCTGTTTACCAAAGTTGGTAGGAATATGAGAATTGTTTAACAAGATATGACAAAAACGTTATTTATTAATGTGGCGCTATCTTACAAAAGGGCTGACATAAATGGCTATTTAGTATGCATAAATGATACTTCTACTAAATACTTTCACTATATTTAATTTGGTTGAAATTTGTTTAATGTTCTATTATATATCAAATAAACTTAGAATATTTGTTTGGCGGCCATTTTGAAAATAAGTGCCTAATCAAGTTTAATTACTTGCTTTTAACTGGACTGTCATAGTATCACTTATATACGAAATTGAATAATAATTGCGGTTATAGTTTTCGAGATATAATGTAAAATCTCAGTTTTTTTCATTTGATACTATTTTACAAAATGGCCTAACACCAATATACATATCCAAATTTAAGGAAAGCACGATGCTATGCCGGCATACAAACTTTGGTTTAAATTAGTGGAATGGTTCCCGAGATATGACATATCACCCTAAAAATAAAAATGACCGCTATTTTGAAAGTGAGGGTCCGCTGTGGTCGAAAACTGTAAAAGTCGGGTGATCTTGCTAAATAGTATATATGTAGCGAGTTTGGTGATAATTGGTTAACGTTTTAAGAAATTTAAAGGGGGGACACACACATGCACAGACACACACAGAGAGAGAGACAGGCAGGAAAGTGAACTCATAAGCCTTTCTCCGTCAAAAAGTTGGCTAAAATATGCCTACTCTCCTCTACATGAGTGCAAATAATTTTTAATGAAGTTCTTAAAAACGTATATAGTAAGTAGGCTTTAACGTCTGATTGACACCTATATAATTATATATCGAACCAGGATCATATACAACAGTAGCAAGACAATTACAAATGAGTCGTATATTTTCAACACCCGACACATCACAAAATCATAATTTGTCAGGAGACAAATAATCTGCATAACTGTATTGGATTCATATTTAATAATGTGGCAACAAGATATCATTAACGTATGGAATGGATACATATTCATATAGAATGTGTTCTTCACTGGCATTATTGTTTACGAAATATTTAGGATTATAATATGGATGTATCTGGTTTTGAACAGATATTTTGAATGTATGTGGTTTCGCAACGAAACAAACATTTTTTAGCACTATGTACTGTTGAAATTGTACAGGTCTACAAAGCCCAAAGAGTATACCATTGTTGATTAAACATTGATAATGGTGTTTGTTGAATGTCTTAACGGGGGACATTGTTAAATATGAATAAACAATCAAATCGTCCACCTGACAGGTCACTATGCAAAAAGGGCAATAAACAATCAAATCGTCACTTTCGCACGCCTGCTTGCAACAATCGTTTTTGTCCACAGTAATAACATTATCTTCAATGGACTCCACATCGACTGCATTTCATTAAACAATGTTTCTGTAATAATATAAGGACCCCTAAGACAGTCATCACTTCAATGTTTTGCAAGCAGGACTGAAACGTGTCGTATCGTCAACAGAGAGATTTCCTCTCCTGGCGGTATTAAAGAAGACCTCACATCCTTGATTCATTTCGACGATTTGTAAACACTCTTGTACCATCCTATCTTACTTCTATAAGGAACTTCGCTCTTAATAAGAACATCATCTCCCTTTGAGGTTCTCTTGAAGGAAAACCGTTTGCAGGGGTTAAACTGGAATTGCCATTGAGCAGGAAGACGCACTGTAAAACGAACTGTACTTTTCAAATAAAAGAGTCATAACAGCTGCAAGAGGAATACCAGTTACAAACATGGCAAACATATTGGTATATTCCTGTGGATAAATTATTACCTCGTTTCTCTTTATTTCTTTTTCGATGCCTGCAAATACACGATCTGGCGGAAGGAAAAATTGCCCTTTTATCGGAAATACGTATTCAATTTCCCTTACCGACTGAGGTGCATTGTTTGATAACCATACACTCAGCAGACCAATCATGAAAATATTCTTATTTTTTCCTTCGCACCCCTCCGACATGAGGCAAAGAACGCCGACATTCCCTGGAATGTGAAGGTGTAGTAAACATTGATGCACACCGGAACTTACTTCTTTCGACCTTTAACGGTGCTCACTCTCACCCCAATCGAAAATTAACACGTTCTCTTTAGTTTGCTTGCATTTCCAGTCAGGAGGTCGTCAGTCATCACGCTTTTCGCGAAGAAGTGTATAAAACGCATGTGCCTTTAGGTTATGGCACCTCTTCTCACACATCAAAAGATAATTTTCTACAGATTGTGTAGCACTTTTTATCCTTTCACACAGGGAAATGCGAGTTGATAATTTATCCGTGCTAGGACTTCCAAATCAAAAATTGAAATTGGTTCGAAAAATATGACGAAACTCTCAGTTTTTCATCCAGCATCTCGGCATCATACAACTTCCACATTTTTAAATTGTTACGATCTGAGTGAAGGTACACTCGGGTACTAGTTTTGCTTATACAGTTATGATTTTTTTTACCGTAAATATTGTTAAATGAACATCAGTCAACACTGTTTCTTCTCCTCGTAAATCGTGAGCTTCCGATCACAGGCATGTCCCCCGTCTTACAATGTCTTGAAATAACGCCACGCATACGGTTCTTTGATAGCCACAAACCATTTAGTATTGCCTTTTGGTACACTGGCACCCGCTCTTGGGTAGAAATTTTGCACACGAAGTAGCTCACCTCACAGTCATAGCATTCTTCCCTCTAACATGGTTTACAATTCTAGACTTCCTCGGCGAAGATGATTCCGTGGACTTTAAAATAAACGAGGCTTGTCTGATTTTTAACTCTGAAATTTTACCTGCGAGGTTGTAGAACAGCGCACCCCTTACTTCACACGTTTATAATAACGTGATGTAGCTGGTTGTGAAACTTTTTATTCTCAGAGGGTGATAGAGACCGATATGGGATAACTAAATCCAGCGATAACTCAATTCTAAAAAAAAAATGAGCTGTATCTGGTTTAGTAACTATGCGACTCAAATACTGTACACACGTGCCATGCCCGAGACACGAACACAGAAAACCTTGTGCCATAGGCTAGCGTGCAGGTAATTGATTTATTGAGATAGGATTCTGAACATCCTTTCGTATGTAAACCGTATATGTTTTGAATGATGTCGTGAAACGTTTACAGGGCCGTCATTTTGAAAATAGGTGTCAGCACCAATTCAAATACGTACATTTACATTGCAAATCGTAGTGGTAGGCCTACTTGTGTGAAGAATATGGTGGATATCGGTTGGTTCCCGAGATATGGCACGAAAACGTCATTTTAATTTGAGGTTGTCATACAGAATGGCGGAGATATAAGGCTATGTAAATATATATTTGATTTTTGCAATAGGTACTACCAGCATCCAAAGTTAAATTGAAATTTTTCTAATTTTCATCAGTTTCGTAGATATAGATAGTAAGCTGCAATAGCTACATAGTTGCCATTTTGAAATTAAGAGTCTGACCCACAAAAAACTTGCCAGTTTTCATGGTCTGCTATCGTAGTGGTGCCGGTAAACGATTGCAAAATTATATATGAATCTTTTGGTTCTTTTCCCTGAGATATAAATTTGTTATTTTTAAGTAACGGTGTATTAATAATTGACGGAGAAAAGAGAATTTGTGTAGATAGTTGTAATATATAGTTCCAGCATACAAATATCATTTGGAATGTATAAGATTGTTTCGATGATAGAGAATAGTAAACTTAAATTGCTATATGACTGTCATTTTGAAAATAAGCGTCTGATAAACTTGAAACATACCATTGGCCATCACCTGCCGCAGTACTACTTGTTTGCTTAATACTTTAGGAATCAGTTAATTGTTGCCTGAAATATCACATAAGAAGCTTTATTTGTTCATGTGGTGCCTTCCCAGAAAATGGCACACAAAAGAGGCTATTTATTTACGTATGTGATGCTTCTAATTGATAATGTTTGCATACAACATTTAGTTGAAATTGGCTGAACGGTATGATAGGAATATCAAATAAACATGCAACCGTTGTATAGCCGCCATTTTGAAACTAATCCTTCAGGGATTGAGATTTTTAATGATTACATATCTTTCCACAATAATATTTACGGGCAAAATTTGGCTAGAATCTGTTAAGTAGTTTTCGTGATATAACGTAAAGGCTTTATTTTTCTATGTAGTGATGTTTTCCAAAATGATGACCAACAAAAAAATCAATACCTAAATTAAACGTTTACATGATGCACTGCCAACATACAAAATTTGGTATAAATCGGATGAATGGTCGCCGAAATAGAATATAAAAACAAAAAATTTTTTACGGTCGCCATTTTAAAAATAAGCGCCCGGCGTTGTCGAAGACTATAAAATTCAGCTGTACTTAAGTTCTATATATGTGCCGAGATTGGTGAAATTTCAGTAATGCGTTGAAAAGTTTTTAGGGAGGGATGAGACACACACAGACAGGAAAGTGTTCTTATATGCCTTTCTTACTGTAAGTAGGCTAAAAACCAAACCGTGCAGGCTTTGATAATTGCGTTTAATTTGTTCTGGCAAAAAGTCGTATTCCCACGATATTTATTTGCTGAGATACGAGTATGTAAAGGGCAAGCAACAAATGCACAGGAGATAAGTCCGGACTACTAACTCTTGTGGCTCCCGCCTACCTGGACCTTTCTCCCGCGTTTGAGGCCGAGAGGTGCAGGAGCGATAAAGGCGACATTTCCACGCGCATCAAGTATGCCTTCGCCACTAAGCGTAAGGTTCTTAACTACCGTGCAGTATTCTCGTCGCACTGCGTGCACCTATGGCACTTCCAGCGGTGACCCTATTATTGTTTTGGTGGAAAGTTTGTAGGAATGTTCATTGCAGGGCCATTGAGCAGTTTTGTATGAATCTGACCCGTACATTTTGAGATACAACTCTTTAAAAAATATTTTCTTAGCCATTTCATAGTAATCCAAAATGGCATTTGAAATGTTCGTGG